>VMDO01002372.1:0-130448 GCA_007922755.1 Pedetes capensis | reverse complement strand
ACATGCTTCTTCCAAGAAAATCTAAGAAATAGGAAACCTAAGCTACTAAAATATTTCTTGGCATATTTAGTGATGTTTTTGATCCTAAAATAAATTTCTTAATATTTAGATAAATTATAAAATTAACATAAATGCTTTGATTAGGTAAAACTTAATATTATAGTCAAAATACAACCAGAAATATTTTAATAAATATCGAGTCTGCTTGAATTATTACTGAAATGCTTTTGGAAGATCCTAGTAGAGAATTGAATATAGCTGATGGGCACTGTATATATGCTTCCTCTGCTATGCTAATGCTTTCCTGGGGCTGGTTGTGTCCAGGACTGGGCTGCCGGGACCATTCTCCCACACTTTCCTTGCTTGGGATTGAACCCTGGTCCTTGGGCAGGAGGGAGCTGTGCTCTACCAACTGAGCTATAGCCCCAATCAATAATTTTCTCTCTCTCTCTCAGTCTCTCTTTTCCTTTCGTGGTGCTGGGGATTGAACCTAAGGCCTCATGCATGCTAGGCAAGTGTTCTACCACTGAGCTACACCACTTGTTATTGACATAGTGTCTGCAACAATGGGCTTAAATATAAATAAGATTGTGTGCCTGGCACAGAATTGGGAAGCGTTTCGATCTGCTGTACATAGGGTCACTATGAGTCAGATTCAACTCGATGGCACCTAACAACAACAAGTGGAGAATATTTCTGAACATAGAATTGTAAATAAAATGTTAGAATTGAAAGAATTTGGTAGAAGCTACATAGTTCATGCATGTAAGTTTATATACTTATAGAAGGTTCATCAGATCCTCTTGCGAGAGACTTGGTTTACATTTATTTTGGGTTCTACTATGACATACTTGCCTGCAACTGTACCACTGTGGTGTCTGATCCCATCAGATCATGGAAGCTAAGCAGGGTCAAGCCTGGTTAGTACTTGGATGGGAGACAGCCTGGGAACACCAGGTGCTGTCAGCTTGGGGAAAAGACCTGGCAACCCACTCTAGTGTTGAAAACCCTATGAGTAACAGAGAAGCACTGACAATCGTGTTTCACCTGTTGTATGTAGGGTTACTATGAGTCAGACACTGACTTGATGGTACCTAACAGCAACATGACATACTTGGTCATTTGGTTTTCTAACATTTATTGCCATTTCTTTCCAGTTTTTGCTATGTATGTACTCACATAGCAAAATGAGGAGGAAAAGGATGAATTGCTGAGGATGGACTCAGTGACAGTGATTGTTGTTAGGTGCCATTGAGTCGTGTGTGACTCATAGCTACCCTCCTAGGGTTTTCAGTGGCTGATTGTTTTGAGGTTGCCTCAGGAGTGGATTGCCATGTCCTTCTCACATTTTTGCGGTGCTGAGAATTGAACCCGGGACTTTAGAGACTGCAGAGCAGTGCTCTGCCAACTGGGCTAAATCCCACCCAGTGATGGTAAGAGAGGGGGGGAAAAAGGAATGATGTAGAGGATATGAGAATGCAAAATGTTGCAGTTTAGAACTATTTGCTACTGAAAGCTCATCCAGGCCCTTCACAGAGAGCAGTAGCCCTCACCATTCTTAGCTGTAACTGATGTTCACATTAATGAAAGAATGTGGTATTTAATGTAATACATTTATAATAAAATATATGAAGATGTTTTAGAAACTTAATGTTGTTAGGAATGAAGAAAAGTTATAAAGCTTTGGTTAATAGGAATGTTCACTCGTGGAGCATCTTGTAATGCTAGCTAAATATTGCTGTTTGTGGACACATGTTAAATATTGTAGATCTATGGAAATATTTAAGCAGTATTTCATACAAATTTTTGATGTAGAATTGTATGTTTCTCAGAGAGTGACCTTTAATTTATTATCCAAACTGGGACATTTTTCAGAGTGCAAAGGGGAGCAATTATTAATTGTTGGGGCTGTGGATATAAGTAAGGATTCTCTCAGGTGCACTGGGCTATTTGATCATCTTATTTCTAATCCAAAATTAAAGATCAAACGGCTGCCCTCAGATCTCTTGCTAACCTTGTTGAATTCCTTTGTTTGTTTAAGTTTCAAATGATTGATGAGTCAATGTTTGCATCCTATTGGTTCTTTAATGACAATTCTCTTTTCATGGTAATAGGCCTTTACATCATAGTCATGTAAAAACTTACTGGAACAGGGAAAGAAATGCATGCATAGGGAACATACTAAAGTCAATCTTTCCTTTTAATAGTACAAACATGTCTGCAAGCAATTAAGTTCATCCTTCCAAAAGAAATAGCCGTTCAGATGCTTGTCAAGTGGTACAATGTCCACAGTGCTCCAGGAGGACCCAGTTATCACTCAGAGTGGAATTTATTTGTGATTTGTCTCATGAACATGATGGGTTATAATACAGACCGCTTAGCATGGACCCGAAATGTAAGTAAATACAGTTGTTTTCTTCAGGAATTGCTGTTTTATATGTAGTGTTTTCATAATTGGTAACAGAACAACAGAGTATGTAACAAATCAATGTACTATTGTGTACACTTTATTCAACATGTTGGGATAATATGCTAAAACTTACTGTATTATTTATTGTAAATTAAATATTTAATACTTAACATTTTACTAACAATTTTAATAATTGAGTCTTCATAATGCATTAAAGCACATTTGACTGTTTTTCATCTTATCTTTGTTAAAATGACTGCATATTATACTAGGATTGGTTAGAATTTTGGTTTTGATGATAAAGTAAATCACAGAGAGTTCACAGACTTGTGATTTGCTCAGAATTGGGGCTAGACTGTGACTTCTGATTCATGGCTTGATATTCTTTTCTGAAAACAAGACCATCTTTTTATGTATTTGTTTCGTGGCATGAGAGGAGGAAGGTTTGATTCAAGGGGGGTTTCAAGTGCTTTCCCTTGAATATCTACCCTGATAGTGGTATAAAGCTGTACTCCCCTGTCTTCTTCTCCCAGAATCTTTCTTGCATGCCCTTCATAGATTCTTTATAAAATCAGCAGCCAGTACCTTTGGTTGTGGTGATTTCCTTTTTTTTAGAGACGACTCTTAGGACAGCTTTGCCTGGGTCTCGCTGAAGAAGTCACTCTAGAACACTGGTAACTGGTATTCTGGTAACTCAGCTGTACCCACCTATTCTTATTAGCTGTGTGCCAGCAACTCCATCACAAAAAATTGCTGCAGTCCAGCTGCAGCCTAGGATCCAGGGGTTCCTGAAGGCGGGTGAGGAGTCGGCGATGGGTAACAGACACAGTAGCTCAGAGGCTATGTGAATCTATTCCATTTATTTTTCAAGCAGCTCAGTGTTTTATACAATTTTTTTTTAGGCTTAGGTCATGCAAACAGTAAGAATAGCACATGCAGTTATTCATGAAACAAAGTTTCACAAGCACTTGTTAATCATAACAATCTATTGTTCAAAGCATAAACTTTATTATTGTTAGATAACAAACACCTGGAAGGTCCATCTCTTCTCAGGCTTTTTATAAATGATAAGCTATAATAAGGTGTTTCAACTCTATCCTTATTTATCACTTTAGCCCCTTGCTCATTGTATGTAAGGCAGTGGAGGGTGAGGCAGACCAAAACATCAGCTTCTACTTTTTTCCTATATCTGGGAATCAAGGTCTGCCTTTAGACAGATGAGCACCTCTCCATGCTGTGTATCCACTCTTTCCCCCAGCTGGGAGCCATAAATTGTCAAGGGGACTTTTGTACTGAGGGAACAGGCCTGTGTCTTCTTTTAATTGTACTATACTTTCTTTGTAAACTTTAGCTATCATAAATTGGGCCACTTCAATCCAATTAGGGGCTAACAACTCAGCCTGCTGCAGCTGAAGCATAAATCACTTAATGTTTGAGTTCCAGGGTGGAAGTTGCTGATCAGCTTTAACTAGAATATTGTCCACATAACCTTTATAATTGGAGGTCATTACTTCTAATTCATTTACAAATTCCCTCAGTCGTGTCATTCTTTCAGCATTTGTTTCATTAGAGTTTAATACAATATTAGTTATGAGTATTAGTCCTAAACATAAAGTAATCATGTACATAATAATTAGAAGCAGTAATCTTATTCCTAGAAAGCAAAAAGCACATTTTCCTTTTCTCTATCCCCATCCATTTCTTGGAAGATGAGTTTCTTGAACCCCTCTTCTCCATATCCGGACCTTGTCAGACAATATGGTTAGAAATGGCTGTGGCAAAAAATCTTTTTTTTTTTTTCTTCATTATAAGAGTATGTATGCTTACCAAGGAAGCTTTGGAAAATGGAGGGATTAAGAAGAAAATAATTATGCTGCAATATTCAGAAATAATCACTCTCAACATTTTTTTGTGTATGTATCTGCCACTCTGGGAATCAAACCCAGGGCCTGACTCTACCATAGATCTATACCCCTTGTTCTAAATATTTGTGATGTTGCCTTTTATGTAAAAATGATATTAATAGAAATTTCACATACCATTAAAGATTCTTCAAAAACCCCTTTCATTTTATTACAATGTGGTTTTATCATAGCCAACCAATAGCTAATAATTGGGCCTTATTATGAGTAATTTGCAAACATCTTTTTTAAAATCTTTAACCACATTTCTAGTCATTTCTAAAGAAGTGAGTCTTAAAAGACAAGACTACTAGGTCAAATGACATTTCGTAGTGGTATCCATCTGACATTGTTGCTAGTATTTAAAGGTGCTCATTTTATCATATTCATTATTTGTGGCATGGTGAACCTTTGCCAGCTTACTGAGAAATTTTATCTTATTTCTGGGTAAGTAAATGGGATTGGATTTTTGAAGTTCTCATTGATCATATTTAGATCTTAGTGTTTAATTTGCAGTTGATATCCTTTGCTTATGTTTTGGTCTTGCCTCAGCCCAGCAGTCAAGGTCATCCTGTCTGATACCATCAGGTTGTGCTAGCTACTCTTTTGCTCAGAATCCTCCAGATGCTTCCTGTCTTCTTCAGAATAAACGCATCAGCCTACAACATGCCATGTAACTCAACCCTCTTGTACCTCTCTGGTCTCTTTTCTTTCTTGCTCTTGCCTTGCACAAGTTGTCCCAGCGACACTGACCTCTCCTTTGCTCCCTGAGCACTCAGAGTACATTCCTTCCTCAGGCTTTGCATTCACTGTTTCCTCTACAGAAAATGTGTACTTAGAGGAGATACGGCTTAGGTCTTTGTTCAGATATCACGTTGGTGCACCCTGCCCCAACTATTCCATGCAGAATTGTATCCTTTCCATTTACGTATGATATTTTTCTTCTTGAACTTAATTTCATATACTATTGTACATATTTTACTTATTTTGATTGTGTGTCCCTCATCCCTGTACTGGAATATAGATTCTAGAGAGGCAGGAGGTTTGTTTAGTTTTGTTCCCTAGGACCTGTGATAGTCCCTAACATAGCTGGATGCTCTGTGAACATTTGCTGGATGATTGTCCTAGGTATTGTTTTAAAGAGTTTGTCTGTTGTAGCATATGAAAAAGTTGCCCTCGGGAATGTACTTGAGAAAAATCTTTCTGTGAAAATAGGGACAGTTTTCTTTTATTCTAAACAATTACAGTGAATCTACCAATCTCAGTCCCACTTTTTCCATACTTTATGACATGAAAAGATTTGGCCTTACAGAAACAGAGTTCCTACATTATGAATAAGAACCTGTCAGTTTTTTGTAGTTTCTATGTGTTACTGACCTGTGGAACTTATTGACAAAGATAGACCATGTACCTCAGTGTTTGTCAGAGACCTACTTTCCCCTACATTGCCATGTTGTGGGGAAGACTGACCACCCACCCTTTTTTCTTTTGTAAAGAAAGATAAGACTTGCTCTCTTATTTATTGTATGATAGTCTGAAGGAAGAAAAAAAATCAATTTTCCTGTTTTTCTTTTCTTTCTTTCCTTTTTTTTTTTTTTTAATCTCCCTGCCTCAGGCCTTCCCCGTAGCTGTAGGTTCCTGCCACTGCACCTGGCTTGAAAGTCAGTTCTTGAGGCTAAGTTGATTTGATATTTATTTATAGGACTACATAGTTAAACCCTTGCTATTTTGTCTTCAAAAATCAAAGCCTGGGATGAAACGGTCCTCCTTGGCAAATGGTTTTCATTTTGCTTTGTCTAGATTTGTTCTCATTTTGTTTTCATTTACATAATGTAGTTGTTGTTAGGTGCCTTTAAGTCGGTTTTCGACTTATATCGACCCTACATACAACAGGTGAAACACTATTGTCAGTGCTTCTCTGCTATTCACAGTATTTTATTTTCAGTGGTGGATTGATTTTTGGGAGGGGTTTGCCAGGTCCTTCTCCTAACCCTACAGTATCTGGTTTTCCCAGGGGTCTCCCATCCAAGTACTAACCAGGCCCAACCCTGCTTACCTTCTAAGATCTGATGGGATTGGACACCACAGTGCTACAGCTGTAGGCACATAATGTAGTAGAGAGCGCAAAATCTCTTTGAATGACTCATTACATAATTTTTGGTAACTTTTTTTGTTTAGATGTGCCTAAAGATTCTTATTCTATTAAAGGTGTGATACAATCTGCATCATCGCAGAAGTAGGAAAGGAAATGACCATTATAGTTTCTATGGGCTTACGTGTTGCACTAGATGCTTTACATACATGACTTAATTTCATCTTCATAATGACCTACAAGAAAAATATTTGTACCTTAATTTTGCAGGGGAAAATACAAGATTTTGGTGGCTCTCCTCAGTTTCCGTAATTGGCAGAACTGATATCTGAATTCTTTTAGTTAATAAGTTGACATTAATAAGTTGATGATTTTGTTTTCTCTTTTTGGGTTATTTTTCAGTTTGACTTTGAAGGATCACTTTCCCCAGTGATTGCACCCAAAAAAGCAAGGCCTTCTGAGACTGGATCTGATGATGTAAGCATTATTTCCTGCTAATATAAATTACTTTATGCTTATTGGTGTCCTATGTCTATGGTAGTCCTATCAATTTGTCTATATTTTTCCAATACCCTTTGCTTTATTTATTTATTTATTTATTTATTTGTTGTCCTTGAGGCTTGAACCCAGGGCCTCACACATACTTTGCAAGTGTTCTACCATTTATCTGTGCCCCCAGCCTATTTTTAATATTTTAATTTTGAGACAAGGTCTCAATAAGTTATGAGGGCTGCCTCTGGCCTCTAACTCATGATCCTGCCTCAGCCTCCTGAGTTGCTGGAATTAGAGGCATGTGCCACTGTACCTGGCTTTGCTTTATTTATTTTGATACTAAGTAAGTTATTTTGAAGGGTTGGATCTGTTTTGTTTTCTGTGGTCATTTATTCACTTTTGTCATTAATCATCATCTAAAAATTACCATAAACATGTACTGCTGCATGATTTTATTGTGGGCTTATAGATATTTTATTGCCAATTGATTACCTAAAATGACAACTTTTACCTTTTTGCAGGATTTCTCTAATTTAGGCTCAAATACATCACATTCTGTAGGTATATTTTTAAGTGGGCCAAATAATGTATGTTGTTGTTTTTAGGTGCCATTGAGTTGGTATCCGACTCCTAGCGACCCTCATGGTTTTCAGTGGCTGACTGTTTCGGGATTGCCTTGGGAGTGGATTGCCAGGCCCTTCTCCCATTTTTGCGGTGCTGGGAATTGAACTCGGGACCTCAGAGACTGCAGCGCAACGCTCTACCAACTGAGCTAAATCCCAGCCAAATTACACACACACGCACGCACGCACGCACGCACGCACGCACACACACACACACACACACAAAATTTGGTTCTACTGGGGGTTGAAATCAGGCCTCATGCTTGCATGCTCTGCAAGTGCTAGACCACTGAGATGTACCCTCAGCCCATTTTTATATGTTTTGAGGCAAGGTCTCGCTAAGTTACACAGACTGCCTCTGGTCTTGAACTTGCGATCCTACTGCCTTCGCCTCCCGAGCCACTGGGATTATAGGCATGTACCACCATGCCTGGCTTCCAAATAATATTTTTAATTGAGGTATAATTTAGTGAATGAAATTGTCACATTTTTAATTTACAGTGTGATCAGTTTTGATTTTTGCACACTCATGTAACTCATACTCTTACCAAGACACGGAATGTTGCCATAATTCTATAACTCTGTGAAGTTCCCTTGTGCTATTTTTAATCAGTCCCATCCCCCTGTTCTTCGAGCAACCACTGACTTGAATTCTATTGCCATATATTAGTTGTGTCTGTTCTAGAACTTGATATGAAGAAATGAAATAATCTGTAATCTGTAGTATATATAAGATTGCTTTCATTTGACATATTTTTTGAAATTCATTTATGTTGTTGCAGATAACCAATCATTTGTTGGTTTTTATGGCTGAGTAGTATGAATACACCATAGTTTGTTTCTCCATTTTTCTGTTGATGGGTATCTAGGGCATTTCCGTTTTATGTGTTTTTTATATTTTTATTTTTGTGGTATCAGGATCAAACCCAGGGCTGTGGACATGATAGGCAAGCATTGCACTGCTGAGCTACATCTCCAGCCATTTTTTGACTCTTATGAATAGAGCTGCTCCCAGTATTCACTAACAAGTCTTTGTGGATGTGCATTTTTATTTTTCTTGGATAAATAGCTTTTTTTGGGTGGCTGTTGATTCCCATACTGGTTGTACCATCTTCCTCTCTGACCAGTAATGAATGAGAGTTCCTCACCTTCTACATCTTTGTCAGCATTTGCTATTGTCAGTTCTCATTTTAACCACTTGAGTGTGGGGCTTTAATTTACCTTTCCTTGATGACTAATAATGTTAAGTACTCCTTCTTGTGCTTATTAGCCATTTCTCTTTTTGTGAAGTTTCTGTTCCAATCCTTTACCTATTTTTTAGTTGTATTTTAAAAAATATATATTAGCTGTAGAAGTTCCCTATATATTCTGGATATGAGCTCTTTTCTATGTATGTGTATTGAGAAAATTTTCTTTTTTTCTTTTCAAATGCTCCTAGAACATCCAATTTTTTATTGTTATTTTAATTGTACAATATTTGTGGGGTGTAGTATAGTTTGCTACATGTAAAAACTTGTTTACTGATCAAATCAAGATGGTATTTCTGTCATCGTAAACACTTTAAAGTTTTGATTAACACGTAGTAGTTATGCATGTTTACGAGGTATGCAGTGTGATATTTCAATACATATGTACCATGTGTACCAATGTTGTTTCTTAGTGTGTAGCTCAACAGTGCCTTTTGATGAGCAGAATTTTTTTTGTTGTTGTTGTTATCCAATTTGTCAGTTTTCTGTCTGTCTCTTTCTCCCTCTTTTTAATTCTGAAATAATGTCTTGCTCTGTATACTACACTGGCCTCAAACTCATGATCCTTTTGCCTCAGCTTCCCCAGTGCTAGGATTAAAAGCACATACCACCATGCCCAGGACTTTTTTCTTTTATGGTTAGTTGTTCCTGTTTCTTGCTCAAGAGATAATTTTAACTTAGAAGAACACACTGTATTAAGCCTTGTAAAAACACTAGTGAATTCCAAGAACTAGAAACAGCATAATCTACATTCTTTGACCACTACATAAGTCACAAGTGGAAATCAAAATAGACTCTAACCATATCTCTGAATACAATATAATAAATCACAAGTAGAAACCAAAATAGACCCAATACTTGGAAAATGTAGTACTGTAGTCTGAATATAAAATTCTATTGATTATTAGATTATATTCCCAGGCCCAATATCTTATAAACTTGGCAAGATAATTATACCAACTGAATACAGGTAGACCTTTCCTCTTCCTAAAACACAAGTCAGTGTAGTGGTCACTAAGCTTGACTGCGTTCTCACTTTCCATTCTTTACTTTTGGCTTTATAAAACATGGCCAGAGATAATCTCAAAATTTCTTTGTCAATTTCTACCTAAACAGTAGGATTCTTCTCCTAAAGTCTCTTCTGTAAAAGAACGTGATAGGATTTTTCAAATTGTTTCTAAAGGTAGTTTGTCTTAATATTCATCACAGGCATCTGGAAATTGCTTGCCTATTTTCGAGTTTCTTCATTTTTCAGCATTGTGATTTTTTTTTGTATTGTTAGATCTACTTAACTTGATAATGGAATTTGAATTGTTTTAAGTGAATTTGCTTTTCTTTTTTAACAATGACATTTCAATGAGGCATAATGTAAACACTTAATATCCTTATTGTTCTTTTCAGGACTGGGAATATTTACTGAATTCAGACTACCACCAGAATGTTGAGTCTCATCTTTTGAACAGATCTTTATGTTTGAGTTCTTTGGAAGTATCAAGGGTGAGAGAGGAAGATTTTTCGCAGAACCTCAGTCTTGATTCTTCTACTCTTCTCTTTACTCATATACCTGCAATTTTTTTTGTTCTGCACCTTGTCTACGAGGAACTTAAGTTGAATACACTAATGGGAGAAGGAATTTGTTCACTTGTTGACCTTGTTGTTCAGTTGGCAAGGTAAATATTATTTGTATATTAGAAACTACCAAGAGGTCCTTGGATGATTTATTTTCCATGATATCATATAAGAACTTTGTAAATAAGTTTCTGAAATATACCTTCTCAGATAATCAGAGCTTTTTCTGTAAAGCACAGAATTGTTTGAAGATACTGGTTATGTAAGGGCCTGTTGGTCATGCCAAGATTTTTAGTCTTTGTCTCAGGATTAGTGGAAAGTCATGAAAAGTGGGGATGACCTGTTGGGCTTTTGACAAGATGAATGACTACATGTGGTTGAAGGTCTGTAATACATTCATATGGTGCTCTATAGTTAGCAAAATAATGATTTACATATAAAGTGTCAAGCAAAGTAGGTATTATACCTGTTTTAGTTATGAAGAAATTGGCCTAAGTTTGTTGCCAACAACATGATTATTTGTTAGCTGAGGGCTCCCTTGTGCTTTGCTCATTGCATTCTGTGATTGTCCCTTTTTTTCAGGCACTTATAGTGGAGCCATAGGAAGATAGTTCTCATAATAGGTTTCAGCATCCTTTTTAGTACCTTGTTTGGCTCTGAATTCTAAGGGTCATTCTGAGGCGTTGTTTGAGTCTTTGAGACCCATGGTGATGACAAAGTTAAATTTGACATTTTAACTTCTGAATTAAGACTATATCCACCACATTTTCTGATTAATGTGGTCTTCCTTGAAATCTGAACTTTTTTCTGAGACATGGTAGTTTTAATTGGTGGTTTATTTCACTTATAACAAATCATTACTATCATGAAAATCCTTTTGTAATTAAATAATTTCCAAACTGTAATCATGGCTCTTTGAAATAAATAACATTTGTATGGTGTTTTGCTTAGTATAAGTATTTTTCACATATATTATTTAATCTTCAAAACCTCAGAGGAATGCCAGGCACAGTGGGTCACATCTGTAATCCCAGCAAATAGGGAGGCAGAAGCAGGAAGATCAAGTTGGAGGCCAGAGACAGCTTTGTAACTTAGTGGGACCCTCTCTCAAAAACAAACAAAAGAAAAACTGGGCTGTAGCTGCAGCACAGTGGTAGAGTGATTGGAAAGCATGTTTGAGGGCCTGGGTTCTATCGTTATACTGAAAGGAAAAAAAGTATACCAAAACTTCAGAATAGCTGTGTATGGTTGTGCACATCTGTAATACCAGCTAAGGCAAGGCAATTTTTTTTTTTAATTGGAAAATTTTAATGTACACTTTAATGTGATTCATTCTGACATGCTTTTCATTGTAACATTTCCATATATCCATTTTGTTGTACATTATACAAATAAGTTCCCCCTTACCCTCTTGTGTGCTTCCTCCCCACCCCCGTCTCACCCTCCCACCAAAGACTTCTCTTCCATTTGCCTGTCTTTTTATGGTAATACTTTTCTATATATCCTTGGGTTCCAATTCTGTTTAAGATAGAAACTTTTTCTGTAGTGAACTTTTTTTTTTTACATTGTCAGTACTATTACATGAATTTTCTAGTCCATCTATAATACCATTCTTTGGTATTATTGGTGTTATTATAATAATTTCCAGGACTATTAAAGTTGGGCTGTTCACCTTGAGGTCACCCCCCCATTCCTTATTCCTCCTTGTTCCTCTTCTCCCTTTTGCTAGATCTCTCCCTCCTTCTTTAGGCAAGACAATTGTGAGCTCAGGGCCTGCCTGGGCTACCTAGTGAGACCTTGTTTATAAAAACCAAATGAAACAAACCAACCAACCTCAGAATGAGTTAGGTGGTGTGTCTCTATTTTCTTGAAGAGAATTCTGAATTTCATAGAGATTACTTACTGAAGGTCACACAGCTAGTAAATAGTAGAGAAGGAATGAGACCACAGTGCTCTTTCTCTGCTTTTGCCTTCAGTAAATTTATGTAGCAATGGGAGATAAAGTTGCATTTGTCACACTGGGCACTTTATAGTCCAGAAACACAATAGGGAGCCTCTAGATTTGAATATCTTCTTTCTCATAAGCACAGTTTTTAAATTGAAAAGTTTAACTGATTGGTGTTTCTGTGTGGGGAGATGCTATAATACTTTCTTTTTCACGTGTTCTCATTGTTTTAGGGACTTAAAATTGGGGCCTTATGTAGATCATTACTATAGAGACTACCCAACACTTGTCAGGACTACTGGACAAGTGTGCACAATTGATCAAGGTAAGTATCATTTCAGATTTTTGGAGCAGTACAGTGACATTTGTTTGTGTCTTTCTTAGTAGGAGAGGATATATTTCTTACCATTAGCCAGAGAAAGTATCTTTTTACCAGGTGGATTTTCGTTTGTACTCTTTTTGATTCCTGATTGTTAATTAGCCAGAACTTCTTCAGTGTGTAGGGAAAACTTTACTCATCCTTAAGGTTATGACTTGCAGAATCTTAGAGAGCTGCCAGTGCCAAGGTATGCTTTAACCTAAACTTGTGCTGTCTAATTAGTACTTTTTGGACATATGTTATTTAAATTTAATTAAAATAAAAAAATTTAGTTCATCAGTGGACTAACCATATTTAAGTGCTCAGTAGCCAGATTGGGCTAATGGTTACCATGTTGGGCAGCACAGAACTTAGGGACATTTCCATCACCACTGTACTGTCCTAAACCTTGGGGTAAAGGGCCTTAAAGTTGGGGCACAGTTTTCAGAGATGAATCCTGTGTGGCTCTTCTGTTTTCTCACCTGTAGGTTAGGCCAAAAGTTTTTGTTTTTATATGCCACCTTGTTGTTAGGTGCCATCGAGTCGAGTCTGACTCATAGCAACTCTATGTACAACAGATGAAACCCTCCCTGACACTGTGCTATGCCTGGCATCTGTGTCAGTACTTCTCTGCTCTTCATAGGGCTTTCAGTGACAGATTGTTTTAAGAGTGGGCTACCATGTCCTTCTCCCAAGCCTCTAACACCTGGTATTTCCAAGTGGTCTCCTCTTAAAGGACTAATCAGGCCTGCTTTTGGTTAGCTTCTGAGATCTGATGAGATTGGATGCCTGGGTGGTATAACTGTAGGGTTATATGCCTTAGGCACAAGAATTTATCAAATTTCCATCCAGGATGTGATAAAATAGAAGTCATTTAAGATCACATATATTAATATAGCCAGCTCTTTTCTGTGGCAGAAAGCATGAAACCTTTTGGAGAATATGGAAAAATGTTATTCAGATTGTTTCAAAATGGTAGGTATTGTTGCTCGACTTCCCTTTAGAATGAAATACTGTTGTTGTTCGATGCCGCTGAGTTGGTATCTGACTCATAGAGACTCTGCATACAGCAGGTGAAGCACTATTGTCAGTGCTTCTCTGCTGTTCATAGGGTTTTCAATGGCGGACTGATTTTTGGGAGTGGGTTGCGGGGTCCGTCTCCCGTACCTTGTGTTCCCAGGCGGTCTCCCATCTAAGTACTAACCAGACCCGACTCTGCTTAGCTTCTGAGATCTCACAGGATTGGATGCTACAGGGCTATTATCTTAATGTGTTCTTGTATCTTTATAAACATCTATCTAATTTTAAAGGTCAAACAGGATTTATGCACTATCCGTCATTTTTCACTTCTGAGCCACCAAGTATTTATCAGTGGGTGAGTTCTTGTCTGAAGGGCGAAGGAATGCCACCCTATCCCTATATCCCTGGGATCTGTGAAAGAAGCAGACTAGTTGTTTTGGTATGTATTCAGAGTGTTGACAATCTTATTTTATTTTTTTGTTTTATAAAATTTGTATTTTCAAATTATAAAACACACTTTTTTCTCTGTATAGTTCAATGAGTTTCAGCAGATATATAGATTCATATAATTGCCATCATAATTAGGATAGGGAACATTTATATCAGCCCCCTGAAAAATTCCCTTATAATTATGAGATTCATCCTAGTTTGTAGCATTCTGTTGTATGGAACTACCACAGTTGACTTATTTGTTCAAGATAGCTGGATTGGTTCTAGTTGTTAGCCGTTATACATATAGATACTCTAAACATTCATGTGCAAGCTTTTGTGTTAACTTACCCTAAAGAAATGCAAATTTATGTGGGATCAATAGTAAGTGTAGACTTAGTTTTAAAAGAAAGTATGAACGATTTTCTGGAGTGGCTATTTATGCCTCAACAATGTTTAAGAAAATGTTTTCTTGGATTCTTATATTTGGTATTGTCCCTTTTTAAAAAGTTTTTGTCATTCTAATGGATGTATAGTGATACCTCATTGTGGTTTTAATTGGCATTTCCGTAATGGCTATAGTGTTATTTTGAGAGTTCTAAATGTGAGATTTTTGTCAGATATATAATTTGCAGGTATTTCTTCCTGGATTGTAGCTTATCTTATCTTATCATTCTCCTAATGTTTTCTTCTCTTAATGTTTTTTTTTTTCTTTTCTTTTTTCTTTCTTCATCTTCTTTTTTTCTTTCTCTTTTTTTTTCCAGATAGGATCTAGCTGTGTAGCGCAAGCTAGCCTCAGATTTAGGATCCTCCTGCCTCAGCCTTCTGATTGCTAAGATCATGAGTGTGTGCCACTTTACCTGTCTAAAAGTATTTAATTCTTCTGAAGGTAGCTTATCATTTTTTTAATTTCATGGATATTTTAGTGTTATATTTATTGTTGTTGTTAGGTGCCATGGAGTCGGTGTCTGACTCATAGTGACCCTATGTAGGACGGATGAAACACTATTGTCATGTTTCTCTGCTATTCATAGGATTTTCAATGTCGGATTGATTTTTGGGAGTGGGTTGCTGGGTCCTTCTCCCAAGCCTACACTATCTGGTGTTTTCATGTGGTCTCCCTTCTCAGTACTAACCAGGCCCAACCCTGCTTAGCTTCCAAGATCTGCTGGGATTGGATGCCACAGCGTTGTGGCTGTAGGCACAATGTTATATCTAGGAATTCTTTATTTAACTTTGGGTCATGAAGATTTTCTCCTGTGCTTTTTTATAGATGTTTTATAGTGTCATCTTTTATATTTAAATCACTGATCCATTGTGTTAACTTACATTACCCCAACAGGGTCTGGCTATGTGATGCCTACTTAACCTTGAACTTATGATCCTCCTGCCTTAGTCTCCTTAGTACATGAATTACAGGTATGTGCCAGCACACCTGGCTAATTACTTCAATCAATTAATTATTTTTTATAAGATATGAGATTTACGATGAAGTTTTTATTATCCCATTTGTATAGTAAGTTGTTTCAACACATTTTTTTGAAAGATTGTCCCTTCTTTATTGCATTTGTACTTTCATCAAAAATCAGTTGGCCTTTCTTGGAGGTCTGGGCTTTGTCTGGACTTTTTTTTTCTGATTCTTTCATTTGTGGCTGTCCATGCGATCTTAATTAATATAGTTTTATAGTAAGCCTTAAAAGTGGTGACTGTTACTTCTCTCCTCTTTACTCTTTTTAAAAATTGTCTTAGCTATTTTAATTTTATCTCTGCACATTAATTTTATAATCTACTTATCTTGTGGTTATAAGAAATTATACTTAAATATTTTTCAAAGAAGCACATCTTAATTTTTGGAACTCAGTTCATTTTGAGTAACTAAAATAAATGTCAAACCCTTGTATAGAACCAGAGCGCATTGGTAAAGTTGAGTTCCTTGCTGCACATGTCCCTCTGTTTCCTGACCCTGGAGCAGTGTGTGTACAGGCCCTTTATGGACTTTTCTAGATATGTCTTCGCAGGCTTACAGGAGAACCATATACTTTTGTCTCCCCTTCCAAAAGTTAGCAGATTATAAATGTTCTTGCACCTTGACCTTTTCTTTTACATTCTGTTCTGCTTCATGTTGAGAAGGGCTTTCCCTAACTCCTGTGGCTTAAAAATAGGTGGAATGATGATTTCTGGTTTATTTTTTTAATGATTTGGCAGCACAGTAAAAAATTTTTTTCGTTTTTTCTTTCTTTCTTTGTTTTATTTGTGTGTGTATATTGAGTGAGCAGAGGCCTTCTATTTTAAATAATTACTCATTCTACTGGATGTCATGTAATTGCTTTGTAAGATTTTTGGTATTGTTTGTAAGTAAACATAATGTTTTTAAAACAAAGCCTAAATGAGACACTTTTAGATAGTTGTTAGATACTACTAGTTACTACTAGATACCTGTTAGTATGGCTAAAAAGAAGTTTGGATGAGGATATGGAGCAAGTGAAACTCATACTTTGCTGGGGGGCTGCAAGAATGATGCAGAAATTTGGAAAACTGGCAGTTTGTTGTAAAGTTTAATGTGTATTTACCATAAGACAAAGCAATCCTATTTTGGGCTATATACCTAAGAGAAGTGAAACATCGACCTGAGTGTGAGTGGTTAAAGTAGATTTTCTCATCTTTGCCACAAACTGGAAAGAACTCACATGTCCACTGGTTTTTGAGTAAAGTTTGGTACATCTGTGTAATGGACTACTGCTCAGCAGCAAATAGGAACAAACAGCTGATAGCAGCAATGTGGAGGAATCTCAAAGGCATCCCACTATTCTGTAGAAATAGAACATAAAAGACTATACGTTGTTGATCCCATTCACATAATGTTGTAGGACAGACAGAACTTTGGGGCAAGAAAACAGATGGGTTGTTTCCAATACTGGTGGGGAGGAGGGATTGTTGACGGAAGCACAGGGAGGCTTTTGGTATAGCGCAGATACTCCATGATGTGAGTATCATTGTGGAAAAATCATTATATAACATGTGTCCAAACACATAAAATTGTACATCTAAAATGAGTTAATCTTTCTGCATTGCGATTTTTCCTATTTATGGTTTAAAAAATAATAGGTTCAATGGGGTGTGGTGGTTCATGCGCAAATCTCAGAAAGAGGATCATAAGTTTGAGGCCGGCCTGGGCTACATAGCAAGACCTTGTCTCAACTCCCACCCTCATCACCAAAATTAAAAATAACAAAATT
Organism: Pedetes capensis; assembly: GCA_007922755.1. Lineage (NCBI taxonomy): Eukaryota > Metazoa > Chordata > Mammalia > Rodentia > Pedetidae > Pedetes > Pedetes capensis. The sequence continues at coordinate 113,126 of VMDO01002372.1, read as the reverse complement.
AAAAAACTAATGCTCATTTTCTCCCTCTACAGAGTATTGCACTATACATCCTTGGCGATGAGAACTCTATTTCTGATGAAGCCTCACAGTATTTATCCAAAATAACTATAGGTAAGTTGATATGATATATGGAGCCTCCCAAAAACAAATTTTTATAAATGTCAATATAAGAATTGAAATAAGATAATGAAAATGTTCAGAGTGTTTGCTCTAGAGGCCACATATTGCCCCTTTTGTACTTTTCTAGTCTATATCTACAACGGATTTTCAGATACTGGGATTACTTAAAATCAGTTTAATCATGCATTTTCATTGTGGTTATAAAGGACCACATTGGCCACAAAGAAATTATTAAACTTCCCAACTTTCCCCAATACTGCTTATTTATTTTGTTACTTTTTAGGACTTGTTCCTATTTCCAAATGTCTTCAACTGTTACATGTTTTCTTTACCAGGATGATTATCAAAGTTTCATTTTGTTGCCTTTTAGCTCCCCAGAAGTCTCAAGTGGAGCAAGAAGAAAACAGGTGACTTTTATTCAGATTTTAACTTTATACTTAAAAATTTAAACAGTATTATGTTTTACTGATGTTAGTAACTTTGTACTTTATTCTATATAGGTTCAGTTTTCGCCATTCCACATCAGTGTCTAGCCTAGCTGAGAGATTAGTTGTCTGGATGACCAGTGTAGGTAAGAGCATCTCTGTTACCTCCTAACTTGGTCCTATCTCTCCTATACTTGCCGAAACTGAGAGGCAGGAAGAGGCAGGGCCTCTGGCTTTAGGATGAGGCCTAGGATTGAGATTATGTTTAATCAAGCCATACTTTTCCTGTTGGATTGTCTTCTTAAAAATTATTATTAGTAATTTTTTAGTTACATAAATTGATGGGTTTCATTGTGGAAATGTCATAATTGCTCATATTCATTCCCTCCATTATCCTCTCCTGTCGTTCCTCTCTGCTCCTGCTGGTCCCTTTCCTCCCCACAGTCTCCTTTTTTCTTGCATTTGGTTTTTATGGTACTAAGGGACCCAACCCTGGGCCTTATGCATATTTTCAAGTGCTCTACTACTGAGCTGCACCCCTCAGCCCCTTTTTTATTTTTTTATCTTGAGACAAAGTCTTGCTGAGTTGCAGAGGCTTCCTCTGGCCTTGAGCGTTGGATCCTCCTCCCTTTACCTCCCAAGATGTTTGGATTAAAGGTGTGTACCATAGCACCTGACTGCATATCGTTTAGGTAGATAGATAGTTGTTTTATTCAGACTTTGGGAGTTCTTTTAGAAATTTTTCATACTAATTCCTGATGTCCAACCATTAGTGTGGTAGTAAGATGAATAAAATGAATCTTTTTCTTACTTGTCCTGATGGATGTTTACCAAACAGGATAATTGGGGAAGTGACAAATCTAAATTAATATTGTCTCCCATCCTTTCACCACAAGGATTCACTTTAAGAGATTTGGAAACCCTTCCCTATGGAATTGCTCTTCCCATTAGAGATGCAATATATCACTGTCGTGAGGAGCCTGCGTCAGACTGGCCAGAAGCTGTCTGTCTCCTGATTGGACGTCAGGATCTTTCCAAGCAAGCATGTGAAGGAAACTTACCCAGAGGGAAATCTGTGAGTATAAACATGGAGATTTAAAGTTCAGTTTTAGTCTTAAATAAAACCAGAGTCAAAATGTTTTTCATTTTCCTTTACATCTTTTTGTAAGTGTATATATCAGTTTGTTTTTTATGTGCCAGATGGGGTTTATAAGTTTAGCACGTTTTACTAATTGTAAATTGGAACCTGAAAGGAGATTTTTGATACTACTCTGTCTTGCCTGGACCTTTCTTTGCCTTGAGTCAGGGCAGATGCTGAGTCAGCAGGGCAACTACCATTACTCTTTCCCTGTTTATACCCATAGTAGTAATTACTTGCTTTGTGATTATGGTGTATGAAACATAAAGGCACGTGTATCCTGAATTTAGATAGTTAATATATCACTCTTTTCTCTCCCACACATTTTGATGTCTTGAATTTCTTGAATTAGCCTGTTAAATAAGTTCTTGGTGTTGTGTTAGGTACTGTTGGGTTGGGTCCAACTCATAGTGACCCAGTGTACAAAAGAATGAAATACTGCCCGACACTGTGTCATGCCTGGCACTGTGTTAATGCTTCACTGTTATTCATAGGGTTTTCAGTGGAGGATAGTTTCAGGGGTTGATTGCCAAGTCCTTTTCCCTATCCTGCAGCACCTGGTATTCCCAGGTGGTCTCCTATCCAAGGACTAACGAGGCTGACCCTGCTTAGCTTTTGAGATCATGTGGGATCAGATGCCATGGTGCTGTGGTGGTAGACATTAAATAGGTATAAATTTGATTAATCACATAAGCCTGAAGCCCCTGGAAAGATTTTTTTCCCCACTAAAGTTGCTTAGCCCCCAAGTGTCTGTCAACTTGTACTATGAGGGCTTGTGTGTTGCTGTGATGCTGAAAGCTATGCTACCAGTATTTTGGATACCAGCAGGGCCACCCTTGGTGAGTAAGTTTTAGCTGAGCTTCCAGACTAAGACAGACTAGGGAGAATGACCCAACAGGCCAGTCCCAAAATAATTAGCCATTGAAAAAGACTATGAATAACAGAGAAACACTGTCAAATATAATTCTGGAGAATGATCCCCCAGGCTGGAAGACCTTCAAAAGATGGCTGGGGAAGAGTTGCTTCTTTGAAGTAGAGTCCACCATCATTAAGATAGGAATGGAGTAAAACCCCTAGAACTTCCATTTGTTGACATGGCAAGACTCAAAATGAGAAGAAACACAGTGGCTGCAACAGTGGACTCAGACATGAAAAGATTGTGTGCATGGCACAGTGTTGGGTAGGGTTTTGTTCTCTTATACATAGGGTCGCTATGAGTCAGACCTGATTCAATGACCTAACAACAACAACAACAAAAACAGAGTTGCTTGGAAAATGCCTTATGTTATCACTCACAAAATAGTGTCCATAATCTTAAAATCTGTTTAAAAATGGATTCTAAGAAGCCTAAAAATAGAAAGTGAATTATTTCATTCCTCTCCAGTAATCTTTTTCAGTCAGCTTCTCTTAAAACTTAAAAATGAGACTTATGGGTACCCGGTCAACAACAATTAATTGAATATATCAAAATAGCTTGTAGAGTTGATATTGGATGTTCACAAAACAAAGAAATAAAAGGTAAGTGAGGGAAATGACAGACATGCCAATTATCCTGATCTGATCACTTCGCAATGTATATATGTATTGAAATATCACACTGTACCCTCCTGATTATGAAGATGCACTGATAATTACTGGAATGTAAAAGTTGGAAACAAAGAAGACTCAGCAGTTGGAGAATGTGACTTTTGTGACAGAACTGATGCTGGAGATCACATATTAGAATTTTGTCAGATCAGTGACATTTTCATTGCAAATACATTTTTTCTCCAACATAAACGGCACCTATACATAAGGAATTCACCACATGGAACGTTGTTGTTAGGTACTGTTGAGTTGGGTCCAACTCCTATCAACCCTCATAGGGTTTTTGATGGCTGATAATTTCGGGATTGTTTTAGTAGTGGGCTACCATCTCCTTCCATTTTTGTGGTGCTGGGGAGCAAACCTAGGGTCTTAGTACACAGCAGCACTCTGCCAACTGAGCTAAACCCCAGCCCATAGATGGAACATACAGGAACCAAATTGACTACATTTTGGAAAGAGACGATGGAAAAGCTCAATATCAAAAGTCAGAACAAGATCAGGTGCTGATTGTGGATCAGACCATCAAATGCTTATATGCAGTTTCAAACTGAAAGCCCAATATAACCTTTAGTATATTCCACTGAGTTCAGAGACCATCTCAAGAACAGATTTAATGATTTATACACTTATGATCAAGGATGAGTTGTGGCGTGATGTCAAAGACATCATTCATGAGGAATGCAAAAGTTACTAAAAAGACAGGAAAAAAGACCAAATTTCATTTCAAAAGAGACTCTGAAACTTGCCTTTGAACGTCTAAGCTAGCGTAAAAGGAAGACATGACGAAGTTAAGGAACTAAACGGAATATTTCAAAGGGCAACTTGAGAAGACAAAATCAAATATTATAATCACATGTGCAAAGAGCTGGAAATAGAAAACCAAAAGGGAAGAACACACTGCATTTTTCTCAAGCTTAAAGAATTGAAGAAAAAATTCAAGCTTCAAGTGGCAATATTGAAGGATTCTACAGGGAAAATATTAAATGACACAGGAAACATCAAAAGAAGATGGAAGGAATATGCAGAGTCATTATTCCAAAACGAATTGGTGGATGATCAACCAATTCAAGAGGTTGCATATGATCAAGAACCAGTGATACTGAAGGCAGAAGTGGAAGCTGCCTTGGAGGCACTGCTAAAACACAAGGCTCCAGGAATTGATAGCAGTTGAGATGTTTCAGCACGCAGATACAGCACTGGAGGTGCTCATTTGTTTATGCCAAGAGATTTGGAAAACACTTACCTGTCCAACTGACTGGAAGGGATCCATATTTGTGTCTATTCCCAAGAAAGGGGATCCAACCGAATACAGGAATTATTGAACAATATCATTAGTATCTCATGCAAGTAAAATTTTGCTAAAGATCATTCAAAAGTAACTGCAACAGTATATTAACAGGGAACTGCTGCAAAATCAAACTGGATTCAGAAGAGGGTGTGGAACCAGGGACATCATTGCTGATGTCAGGTGGATATTAGCCAAAAGCAGAGAATACCAGGAAGATTTCTGTGTGTTTTATTGGCTATGAAAAGATATTTGACTGTGTGGAGCACAACAAAGTATGGCTAATGTTGCAAAGAATGGGAATACCAGAACACTTAATTGTACTCATGAGGAATCTGTACATGGACCACAGAAGCAATTGTTTGAACAGAACAAGGAAACACTGACTGGTTTAAAGTCTGAAAAGGTATGTGTCAGGTCTGTATGCTTTTACTGTACCCCTTCCATTTCTATGGTGAGCAAATAATCCAAGAAGTTGGATTTTATGAAGAATGTGGGATTAGGATTGGAGGAAGATTCATTAAGAATCTGCATTATGCGGATGACACAAGTTTTCTTACCGCAAGGGAAGAGGATTTGAAACATGTACAGATGAAGATCAAAGAACATAGCCTTCAGTATGGATTACACCTCAACATCAATAAAACAGAATCCTTTAGAACTGGGTCTAAGTAAGCAATTTCATGCTAAATGGAGAAGAGGTTGAGGTTGTCCAAGATTTTATTTATTTGCTTGTACAATCAACTCCCACAGAAGCAGCAGTCAAGAAATCAAAAGACACATTGTGTTAGGAAAATTGTTGCAAAAGACCTCTTTAAAGTGTTAAAAAGTAAAGATGTCTCATTGAAGATAAAGATGTGCCTGACTCATGCTATGGTATTTTCAGTTGCATCTTATCCTTATGCTTGTGAAAGCTGGACATTGAATAAGGGAGAAAGAAGAAGAATTGATGCTTTTGAATTATGGTGCTGGAGACGATTATTGAGTATAGCATGGACTGTCAAAAGAACCAATAGATCTGTCCTAAAAGAATTGCAACCAGAGTGCTCCTTGGAAGCAAGGATGCATCTTAATGTATTTTGGATATATCAGGAGGGCCCAATCCTTGGAGAAGGACATCATGTTTGGGAGAGTGGTGGGTGGATGAAAAAATGGAAGACCTTCAACTAGGTGGATTGACCCAGTGACTGCAACAATGGGCTTAAAAATAAGAAAGATTGTGTGCCTGGCAGAATGTCGGGGAGTGTTTTGTTCTGTTGTACATAGTGTTGGTCGGATTTGGCTCTGACTCAGCTGCACATAACAACAACAACAATTTTTAAAAATTGGATTAGCGATATAGCTCAGTGGTAGAGGGCTTGCTTGGCATGAGCAAGGCCCTGGGTTTGATTGCCAGCACTGCAATAAATTAAATAAATAAATATTTAACAGTTTTTAAATTTTAAATAAAAAAGAAACTTAAAACTTCTAGAACTCTAGATAAGTTTGACAAAATAAATAGCATCTTACCAAGGAAAATTCAAGAATTAGGATTCCACTCCTGGTGACTCTTCTACTTTGTTCAAGTCCCAGAGAGAACAATGAGAATTTGTCTAATTTCTTTTTTGGTCTTTAGAGACAAGGTCTTGCTATATAGCCCAGCCTGGCCTGGAACTCTATGTAGATCAGGCAGGCCTCAAACTTGTGTGGATCCTCCTACCTCAGCCTCCTAACTGCTGGGATTACAAATGTGTGCCACCACTCCAGCAGGCTGATTTCTTATTAACCTTTGAGTCATCACATCATAATAAGTGCATTGTAACCATCGATAAATTACACGTGGGCTGAAACTATTGATACATCTTCAGAGCTGGTATCAAAACTTAACTCTTACCTCCACAGTTGCCTGCCATGGACTTGAGCCAGAATTAGTTTCCAGTAGGGATTTGATCTTCATGAATCCGTATCTAAATGACAATTCTTAGTTGAATTAGTGCTTTTTTTGATTTAAGCAGAAAATCAATCTTTTGGGCTAATAATGTTTTTCTTTCCTTGATCAAGAAAAGTCTTTAGTGTTTAGATTTCTTTTGTTTTTGTGAGAGCCGTTCAAGACCATTAGCACTAAAACATTAACCTGTATTTAAATGTCATTTTAAGTAATTCTATCTAAATTCAATTTTTTCAGTTATTTGAGACTACATTCTGTAACTCAGCCCATCTAAATTCCATCTGTGAGCTATTTGGGCTTCTGTTTTCTAAGTAACTTATCCATTAGAATATATAGTTATGTGTCACTTGATGAAATACGCTCGAGGCATATGTCATTAGGCAGTTTTGTGCAAACATCATGGTGCTTATAATGTCACTGGGCATAAATATTGTCTTATGGTACCACCATCATATATGTGATCTATCATTGATGGAAACATTGTTAAATTGTCCACAACTATAGTGTCTTTTAAAATTAGATATTTTATAGGAACCAAAGTGATTTTTTATGAACTAAGAGTGATTATCCAATGATACTATTTTTTTCAGGCTAACATTTCCATATTAAATGTTGGAAAATGTGAACATTTCAATTGGATTTAATCTTTTGTTAAAGGAATATAAAACTCATTTTGAGAGAAAATGAAGAGATTCCATGTGATACACATTGATGTTGCAGTTAGCATGAATTATTTGAACTGGAAAGTCTTGTATTAAAGCATGTGATGAAATTATGAGGGAAGGATGACAGTGAAGGAATTAATCTCTTCAGTCCCTTTCTGTCTAAGAATTTTTTATTTTTCAACCCTTTTAACAAAATTTGTATTTTAAATGCACTTAGAGCCAAATGTGGTGGTACATGCCTATAATCCCAGCAAGTTGGGAGACTGAGGCAGGAGGATCACAGGTTTGAAGCCAGAGGCAGCCTGTGCAGTTTAGCAAGACCTTTTGTCAAGATGAAGAATCAAAAGGGCAATTTGGTGGTAGAGCCCTTGCAAAAAGTATGTGCAGGTCCCTGGGTTCAGCTCCCCGCTACCACAAATGGTAGGAAGGCAGGAAGAAAGGAAAGAAAGAAGGAAGGAAGAAACTAACGAATGAACTTAGAAAAAGATAAGTGAAAACCAGTCCTGATCCATTCTCATAAAAATGCTAACATAGCCAAGCATGATGGTGCATGCCTGTAATCCCAGAACTTTGGAGGCTGAAGTAGGAGGAGCAATGTGAGTTTGAGGTCAGCCTTATCTACATAATGCATTCTAGGATAGCTTAGGCTATACAGCAAACCCTGTTTCAAAACCTAAATAAATAAATAAATATGTGCTAAAGTATGAATGTATTGCCCTAATGAGGGTCAAGAAAGGAGGAGAGGAGACATTAAAGAGGGGAATGAGGAGTGAATATGATCAAAGTAAATAATATGCAAATATGAAATGTCACAATGAAACCCATTATTTTGTGCAATTAATACATACCAATTGTTGTTGTTGTTGTTAGGTGCTGTTGAGTCGGTATCCGACTCATAGCGACCCTCACAGGGTTTTCAATGGCTGTTTCCGGATTGCCTTGGGAGTGGATTGCCAGGCCCTTCTCCCATTTTTTTGTGGTGCTGGGAATTGAACTCTGGACCTCAGAGACTGCAGCACAGTGCTCTACCAACTGAGCTAAATCCCAGCCCTATATACCAATTAAATAAGATAAAAAATAGTGATAAGGCAATGGGTGACTAGATGGAACAGAGGATTTTTAGGACAGTGAAAGTACTCTGTAGGATACTATAATGGTTGGTAACATGTCTTTTGGCATTTATCTAAACTCATAAAATGTACAGCACCAAGAGTGAGCCCTAATGTAAGCTATGGGCTTTGGTTGATAATGATGTGTCAGTGCAGATTCATGGGTTGTAACAGGTATACGGCTCTGATGGTGATGTTGCTAATGGGGGAGGCTGCGTACTTACAGGTGCAAGGTATTTATGGGAAATCCCTGTATCTTTCAATTTTGCTTGAATCTAAAATCACTTTAAAAATAAAGTCTTCAATTAAAAATAATAAGCAGAAGATATTCCTTGACTTGCCTCAACCTTTGATGCATATCCTTCCAGTTTATTTTTCCTTCTGCTTCTATTAATCAATAGACAATAGTTAAGTCAGTGTGGATTCTTTAGTAGCAGTGAGGGGAGGTCATACTCCAGTTGAAATCATTTGTTTCCTTTTCACAATGATTAGGAAGTAGATTTTTGTAATTTATGTAGAATGTTTCACAGTGAGTTTGCCCCTGGATTGGTGTCCTACACTTAAACCTTTTCCTTAAGTTTAATAAAGAATGTTTCCAAATACACAATACAGTACTTTTATAAAAGATTTGTAGGAGCGAGCATATAGCACTCAGGAGGCTGAGGCAGGAGCATGACTTGAGTATGGGAGATTGAGACTGTCCTGAGCAATGTAGTGAGACCCTACTTCAAAAAGCCCCATATTTGTAAGTTAGGGTCCCAGTATACCGTGGGAACCCTACCAGTCCTGCTTTAGAGTACGTCCTTTCACTGTCGTGATAGAGTCCTAGTACATCAGCCTGTATGGCCCCATGTTCAGTATGTGCATGTCGACTGCTTTTTAAATTATTATTATAATAAAGTCTATTACTCAGGTGCTCTCATCAGATGTTCCTTCAGGAACAGAGGCGGAGGAAGAAGATGATGGCATGAATGACATGAATCATGAGGTTATGTCATTAATATGGAGTGAAGATTTAAGGGTTCAGGATGTGCGACGGCTGCTTCAAAGTGCTCACCCTGTCCGTGTCAATGTGGTGCAGTACCCAGAACTCAGTGACCACGAGTTTATTGAAGAGAAAGAAAATAGGTGAGAATACCATTAATATCTACTGTCAAATGTGTTACATTTGAGACTTGTCTATATTTGCTTTTCTTTCAGTTTGTATCATCTGAAATCCTAAGAGATTAAAACAGTTACTTTGAAGTTGAAGTTTATCATGTATTTTGAGTTTTCATCCAATGTCAATGAATCATGCATTTTCAGAATGTCTTTGGTTTTTGCAAACAATTATACCCTTCTCCTCTTGAAATAGAGAAGTGTACTGTAGAAAAGGGGAATCTAAAATCATTTTGCTGTAGTTATTTTAAGAATGTAGAAAATGGACAGTGGACCCAGCTTTTGAGGTTTAACTTATTTATTTTTGGGTAGTTTGAATTTATACCAGTTTTTTATAATGTGGTAGGTAATATCTGCATAAGCCTTTCTCCAGCCACTTTATCATGTTAGAACCTGTGATAAATTTTTTTAAATTAACAATTTTTACTACTGCTAAGGAAGGAAAAACCCAAAACAACAACAACAAAAAATACATTTCTTAGTTGAGTGCCTACTTCAAATATTTTTGTTTTATTTATAAGGAACTCATTACTTTGAGCAGCATGTATTGTTTTAAGGGCCTGTATGAAAAGTAATTCAATGTAGAAGCAAAGAGTGGTGGTGTATTAATTTTCAGCATAGCTGATAGAAGTCTTTTTAACTTTGAGCATGCCTAGTATGTGGTGATATTAATCCTGTGAATTCCAACCGTCTTGTAAAACTGAATCACTGTTTCTTCTGGAGACACCATAAAACCTATTCCTTTCCTCTTTTTCTTTGTGTGCAGACCACAGAAGTGGTGGTGTTTACAAGAGAGTATTGGCATAAGGGATGGGAGGAGGATGCTATATGTACTGAGGTCAGCTAGCCTGAAAATAGCATAAAATAAAACCCAGAAAGTATCATGTTTTCCTTTGAGAAGGTTAACATCAACCAAAGTAGAATTTTAAATTTCTTTTTTTGAACACCTAGGTTTATAGGATAGCTTTGCTTGGTTTCATTCAAAGCATATATGAAACAAGCCAAAGGAAATGTTTCTCCTCCTCATAGTCCCTAATGGGAACCAGAATGTTATAATGACAATAGTCATGTTTGGGTGGTTCACCCATATCTCTGTATGAACTTACTTTGAGGTGGCTTCATTTTATATATTATGTCTTCTTTTAAAATAGTTAACTACTGATTATATTCTAATTATGCTCTGCCTTAACATTTTTCATTTGTTTTTATTTTAATTATAGATTGCTCCAGTTATGTCAGCGAACTATGGCCCTTCCAGTAGGACGAGGAATGTTTACCTTGTTTTCCTACCATCCTGTTCCAACAGAACCATTACCTATTCCTAAGTTGAATCTGACTGGTATGTTAAATTCTAGGAATGTACGTGCATAATTGCAGTTATTTTGAATTATTTTAATTAAAACCAAGGAAATGCTCCCTCAATCCCCAGTAATTTTAAGTACTGTGAATAGCTGTTATAGTGTTATCAAAGCTCAGATAGCACATCAAACTAAACATTGAGGGAAGAAGAATATAATCTGTTACTATTTTGCTTTTTAATGAGATAGTTTCAAGATATAAAAAGTCACTTGGAAAAGTTCAGAAAGATAGTATTGATAATGATGAGATTATTGAATTTTAAGTAATGGCAAAGGATAATATGGAAAATTTAAGGAGCTCATTATTTTGAGCAGCATGTAGAAAATAAAGCAATAGCTCAGTTGAAGAACACATAACTATCTACCATATCATGAGCTTTCTGAGGCCAAATTTGATTGACAGAGTGAGCAGAGTTGCTTTCAGTATTTAAATATTTCTTTCAGAGATAAAGCAACTATGGCAAAATCCACATTTTAGAATCTTGAATAGAAGATATGTTAGCTTTTTGTTGCTGTGACTAAAATACCTGACATACACAACTTAGGGGAAGGATTTATTTTGGTTCATGGCTTCAGAGGGTTCAGTCCATGGTTCTTGGCCTTAAGCACTTGGGTGAAATATCATAGCAGGTTATGTGTCAGAGATCTGTTCACTTCATGCTAGACAGGAAGCAGAGTGACACAGAAACAGAGATAGGAAAGGGCCAGGGATGAAATATCCTCAAGGACCACCCTCCTAGTGACCTACTTCCTCTAGCTAGGTCCTATGTCCTGTAGTTCCCATAATCTCTTCGTTCTTGAGAAAACATCAAGGAAAAATTCCAGTTTAAAAGGAAAGCATACCACTTTTAGTTAAACCCCAACACCTTTTCTCAAGTAAAGAGCAGTCTGGCTGTATATCAGGCATGTCTGTCTACCATTTTAGGACCCAACTTGTGTTAAAATTTTAAAAATTTCAGTTGAATTATGACTACACAAAGTTTAAATTGTAAGTGAGTCCAACTATCACTGAGACCCTGAACTTTGGGAAATGGGTTGGTTCAGTTATCTTCAGGACAGTAATTTCAACAATTACAGAGATCAACCATAACTGCAGAACCATTGCTATTCACACACACTGAGTCAGCAATGAGTGGCCTCATCTTCTGTTTGCCAACATGTGAGCTGTGCAATTTGAGATAAACCAGAAGTCTTTGCAGGAGTCCCCAAAACCTCTTTCTTTCACAGAAGTGTTTAGGAGAATTCTCTATCCTGGCCTTTTTGGTCCCTGTGAAGACTGCTCCCAACACTTAGATGGGGGTCTGGAAGGAGTCACTGTCATTTGGCTGAGTGGCAGAATCGATCCCCTCTTCTGTTCTCTCAGCATTTGCCGATGTCTCAATCTTAAACATCCACTTGTATTACCACTTCCCTGACCAAAGCACATTTGAGCATCCTTTCCTGCTGTAAACTTGGATAGGAGGTCAAATAAACAGCCTTATAAATGTGTAGGTCATGCTGTTATGAAACACGTGATTCTACTGCTTTCTCATTGTTTCCTGGAAACTCTTATCTAGATACAGTATTTAACATGCTCAGCTCCCGCTGGTGGGTGCTTGACACCAGTAAACTCCACACAGTAATTGTAGTGATATTCCCCTTTGAAAGCCCAGGTCCGAAACTCCATTCTGCTCCACACATATTTATGACCTGCATTTCTTAGAGTCACTGTGGGAAATAGGGGGTTGAATTTAGAGGTTAGTGTGCTGATGACAATCCTGACTGGTGACGGGTGCCCAAATACCACTTTGAGAAATCTAGTTGGATCATCTAACTCCAGATGTTCTATTCAGTGCATCTTATCAAGTCAAATCCAAGCAAACAAGAGTCTTTCCCTATAACACAGCCATGATGTAAGATAACATCAACTCTAGATCCTGGAGTTTTACAAACTCCCCCAGTTACAGAGACAGCTGATGCCTAGCATCAGTAAGGCCCTGGGTTTGATCCCTACACCACAAAAATAGAGAGAGAAGACAGTCTCACCTTCTACCTACATAGATATAAATCTAGCTTGCCTGCTGTCCTTGTCTTAGTGTACTGAACACTGGGTTATAAGACAGCTTCCTCTCAAAGTGGGAAGTTACTGGCTATTGAGAACAAGATTTTGAAGATCTAATATTTTCATTTTAATACTCTCAGTCTTCCACCTTTCTTTGGATCTGTGATTTTCAGCTTTTTGTTCTTTAGAAAAAAAATTCTCAAAACAATCTGCAGAAATCTAATATATCTGTCAGGGAAATGGGAAGGAAAATGGTGACATGAAGGGGACCAAGCATGTGCATGGGATGGCTTTACTTTATAACTTGACCTCAGAACTGATCCACTCACAAGACCTAACCCACTTCCTAGAGACAAGAGTGAAAGCCAGGCATGGTGGTACACAATTATAATCTCTGAGAAGGTTGAGGCAGGAGGATTGAAACTTTGAGGCCAAACTGAACTATGTCACAGGGCTTTTATCTGGGAAAACTTCGTTATCATTAATCACACCGTTGTACCATACATTCTTTACTTCAGTTTGCATTTTGTTTCCAAGTTTGTTCAGATAAGAAAACACTGATATATCCTTCAAGCTCTATGTTAGAGAATCAGCAGCAGTTTAGCTTTCAGTAAGAAGTACATCCAAATTGCTAGGTCTAGTGGTGCATACCTGTAATCCCAGCGACTTGTGAGGTGGAGGGAGGAGGATCACAAGTTTGAGGCCAGAAGCAGCCTGCATAACTTAGCAAGACCTTGACTCAAAAAATAAAAATATGGGTTGGGGGTGCAGCTCATTGGTAAATTATGTATGATGCCCTGGGTTCAATTCCTCATTACCAGAAAAGAAAAGAACAAAGGAAAGGAAAGACATCCAAATTGAAAAGCAAAGCACATAGAAATGGGCTAGTAATCTTATTCTTAAAGATCTAAATTTAAGCTGGACAGTACATGCATCTAATCCCAGTGACTCCTGAGGCTGAGGCAGAGGCAAGAGGAACCTGAGTTTGAGGCCAAAGGCAGCCTGTGTAACTTAGTGAGACCCTGTTGCAAAATAAAGACAATAAATGGGTTGGGAGTACAGCCCAGTGGTAGAGCACTTGTAAAGTATGTGCAAGGCCATGGGTTCAATCCCCAAGTGATTAAAAAAAAAAAAAAGGATTTCAATTTAAAGTTTTAATTTTGATTTTGTGGATTTTTTTCTCCCTTATTGTTCACTTTGATTTGCCTGGATAGGGCGAGCCCCTCCTCGGAACACAACAGTAGACCTTAATAGTGGGAACATCGATGTGCCTCCCAACATGACAAGCTGGGCTAGCTTCCATAATGGTGTGGCTGCTGGCCTGAAGATAGCCCCCGCCTCCCAGATCGACTCAGCTTGGATTGTTTACAATAAGCCCAAGCATGCTGAGTTAGCCAATGAGTATGCTGGCTTTCTCATGGCCCTGGGTTTGAATGGACACCTTACCAAGCTGGCTACTCTCAATATCCACGACTACTTAACCAAGGTGAGAACTTGTTTTCCTAGTGCCTGGCATTGTGCCTCACCTGCCTTTTGCATTAGCTCCTAGTTGGTCTGCTTGCCCTCCTTCATCATTCCTATGTCTGTAAATTCATTCATCTCATGGCAGACAGAGTAATCTTTCTAAAGTGTAAATCCATGTGTGTCTTCCATGGTCAGAATGATTTTAACATTCTTCTGTTGCTCCTAACGTACTACTGGGGCCTATATGATCCTGCTCACTTCTCCAGCCTTACTTTGTGGCATGTTTGCATTGTTCCTCACTTTCTAAACTTGAGGGCCCTACTTCCTAACACTTTTTTGGCTAGTATGTACTCATCCTTTAGGTTCTGTTATAAATTTCTTTACATAATCTTTAGTGATTCCCAATCTCCAGCTTCTCCTAATCTAAATTATTAGTGTCTTTTAAAATACTCTCATTCTACTTTGTAGTTTTTAATTTTTATTATACTACTTTTTAATAATGGATCTATTTATATAGCTTTAGCTTAACACTTTTTTCCCCATAAAAGCACTAAGAACAAGGACCATGTGTGTTTAGTTTGCCACTGTACTCTCAGTGCCTTTCACATAAAGTACTTATTGAAAGTAGAAGATCATGTTTAATTTAAAACTACATACATGTTCTGGTTGTGTCTAAGTTTTATTCTGTTTTCCTTCTTAGGGCCATGAAATGACAAGCATTGGACTCCTACTAGGTGTTTCAGCTGCAAAACTGGGCACCATGGACATGTCAATTACTCGGCTTCTTAGCATTCACATTCCTGCTCTCCTACCCCCAACGTCCACAGAGCTTGATGTTCCACACAATGTCCAAGTGGCTGCAGTGGTTGGCATTGGCCTTGTATATCAAGGGACAGCTCACAGACATACTGCAGAAGTCCTGTTGGCTGAAATAGGTATGGAGTAAATAGTGCTGAATCTTCATATCTTCATAGGCTTATATTTCCCACTCTATGTGAACCTAAGTAAAATGGTAATAAAATTATAAAAATTAAAGAAAAACAATAGTGGCTTTTATGAACACAGAATGATCTGGTAACTAATAAAACCCCCCAAACAATATAAGTGATATTTTCCAAAACTAATGTTACTGTGCCTGTTGTAAGCTTAATTATTTGGTGAGCCTATTATTGAGGTCCAGTGTCAGATATGAGTATATCTTTTATCCCATTCTGTTTTTATGAGGCAATGTTGAGCAGCTCCACTTCAAACTCAAAGTTGATTATGTGGGTTCCTAATATTACAGTGTTTATTTTGTCAGACAATAGCACTTGCAAAAGCGGAATCAGTTGACTCCTGTAACGGGTGCAGATTTTCCCATATACTTTAAATCATCTCTAGATTACTAATAAAATCTAATACAATGTAAATAGTTATTATTCTGTATTGCTTAGGGAATAATGACAAGAAAAAAGTCTGCACATGTTTAATACAGGTACAATTAAAAAATTTTTTTCTGTCCATAGTTGATTGAGTCCATGGATGCAGAACCTGCAGATACGAAGAGCCAGCAGTCCATCCATACATACCAATAACAATGTTTCACTTATAAATTAGGCATAATAACAAATTAATGACAATGACGTATAATAAAATAGAATAATTAACAATACACTATAACAAAAGTTTTTTTAAGTTATGAATTTTTATTTCTGGGATTTTCATTTAATGTTTTCAGGCCATGATTGACCACTGATAAGTGAAACCATGGAAAGCAAAACTTTGGATAAAGTTTCAGAATATATTGTTGAAGATACATTATTCTTTAGTGTGATGGTATCAGTTGACTGTTGCCATAGTAATTTTACATAATAAACAGCCACAAAATTGGCCTTGGCAACTCTTCTTCAGATTGTAGATCTGTGGGTTGGCTGCTGTGGTTCTGCCTCATATGCTTTATTGTAGAACCCAGGCTGTCGGCTGTTTCTCATGGTGATGACAGATACGTAAGAGAGAACCAAATAATGGAAGTGCGTTTCAGTCTATTGCTATCATGCCTGCTAAAGTCCCAGGTCAAAGCTGGTCATGTGGCCAGGTCACTCTCAGGCTGCAGGGTATGGATGTATATTAGCACTATAGGGCAGTGAATATTGGGACTTACAATTTGGTCTACTATGATGATAAAGAAATTACTGACAAAATGGAAATGTCCCTATTACCAAATATATGTAACAGCATAAGTAGTTGATCTGAAAAATACTCAGAATATGTTGAACACTGGTTATTTAAAGGTGTTCTCGCTGGTTCAGAGTAATACCAATGATGTCATCACCTAGTTTTATAGGCACAGCATACCCCTTTCATGTTGCATATAGAAGATTTCATCTTTGACTCATACGTATATGTGCTTTTATATAATACCATCAGAATATACATAGTATTTTTACTCTACCTTTTAATAATACATATTTGTCATAAACGACTTTTAAAATTAATTTTATATTGTATAAAATAGCTCATAGAGTTGATGTTTTATAAAACGTCTAGGTGTCTTGTTATTTTTAGGACTTTTTCGCTGATTTCTAATTCTTTGCTATTATGTATATTACACTGATTACTTTTGCATGTAATTTTTTTCTTTTTAATTATATTTTTTTTCCCCTGGGGGATAAAATGAAATTCCAGGATTCTGAACTTTTTTATGGAGGGAGGAGTCTTTATATACAATACATTTTGTTTCCTTTACTAAGGGGTAGAGAAGTATTATGAAGTGCTTTTAAAAGTGTGAATTTTACATCTAACCAAACTTTTAAGAATAGTTCACAGAAATTTTATCATAGCAGGACTTAATACTCTATAGATTCAAAATACAAGTCCAAAATCATAATATTTAACAACTTAAAAGCACAAAGTGGTGCTTTTTATTTGTTATAGTATTTTAACATTGTGTCATAACTTTGAGTGTAGTCATTGAATCCATCTGTCTTATGCAACCTGAAAGTTAACTCTCTAAGTTCTTCACAATTTAAGAGACTGGCTTGACCTATGTTACTGTCTCCTCCACAGGGCGGCCCCCTGGTCCTGAAATGGAATACTGCACTGACAGAGAATCATACTCTTTAGCTGCTGGTCTGGCCCTGGGCATGGTTTGCTTGGGGGTAAGCAGATTCTGTGCTTTCCCATGCTTCACTTAGGACATCTGGACATTGAGACAAACAACTTTGATATTTAACTCAGAGTGCCACTCTGCCATGCTCTGGCTTAACCTGATGCCTCGCCTTTCTTCTTTCTGGGTATTTTTCAAAGTACCATATTTGCTAATGAAGAGAATTATAGTGAAGAGTGAGACTTAAGATTTTCTTTCCCCTGAGTAGCTGTAAGTGTTCATGAATGAACTGAAGGATTGAAGTTTCTTTTAAAAAGTTTAAGACATAAGATAAAGAAGTGTCAGGCTACTCCAATAGGAAATAGAAAATACACATGATCAGGAGCTTAAAAGTCTACAATGTTACTAGAAATAACCCTAACTGTCTTTTGTCACTCTGGTGCTCACTTTTTATCCTAGAAGGTTGCTGTAGTAGCATTTGCTTTGTGAAAATGAAATATCAGATTGGCCCATCTTCAACTCATCCAAGAAATGTGTACAGAATTACCAAAAACACTTCATTAAATTATTGTTTCACTTGGAATGTAGTTCCTTGAAAAACTACCAAAACATTATAATCAAGCTGAATGATATAAAGAAAGTTACAATGGAATGAGTTTTTTCTTTTGTGGATTCTGAAAATTCACCATGTTTGGTCATATGTTTAAATTTTGACTTCACATATGGCATAAGAGCTAAAGATGCAGGTGGTACAATGGGAGATTATCATATTGGGAAGTAAGACCTGAATTCTGATCCTGACTAGTGAGTCAGAATATTTAGCTATATTAGTATCTATTGGTTAAGAAACCCTATGGATTGCTAAGCAAAACTGCCTTGACATTTAACCTTGCCATATAATAGCTGGGTAACCTTGGGCTTAATCTCTAGATGCCTCACTTTCCTCATTATAAAATGAGATTCTTACTAATAGCTATTCAGTAGAGGTGTTGAATTAAGTTAATTCATATTAAACACATACAGAATAGTGCCTGGCACTAAGTGGGCATTCAGTAAAGTTCTTACAATTGCTAGAAAAGTTCATAGGCACAACATTCATATATTCGCAATTCAGGTTTTAGGTATATAGTTAATCTTTACCCTTCTCTTGTTGTTGTTGTTGTTAGGTGCCGTCGAGTTGGTATCTGACTCATAGCGACCCTCTGTACAACAGGGGAAACACTATTGTCAGTGCTTCTCTGCTGTTCATAAGGTTTTCAATGGCAGATTGAGTTTTTTGGGAGGGGGTTGCCAGGTCCTTCTCCCAAGCCAACAGCTTCTGGTGTTCCCAGGCGGTCTCCCATCCAGGTACTAACCAGGCCCGACCCTGCTTAGCTTCCGAAGTCTAATGGGATCGGATGCGACAGGGCTACAGCTGCAGGCTACCCTTCTCTAGTTGTAATTAATTTGTTTTGAAGCCTTCATGTGTTTTCTCAAAGGAAAGTATGTAAACTTGTTGTTGTTATTGTTAGGTGCTGTCGAGTTGGTATCCGACTCATAGCGACCCTCATAGGGTTTTCAATGGCTGACTGTTTGGGGATTGCCTTGGGAGTGGATTGCCAGGCCCTTCTCCCATTTTTGCGGTGCTGGGAATTGAATTCTAGATCTCAGAGACTGCAGCGCAGCACTCTACCAACTGAGCTAAATCCCAGCCCTGTGTAAACTTGTACATGCATTATAATTTTTATGAGAATTATTAATAGTTTGAATATTAACTCATGAGTAAAGTTTATTGTAATTGGAAAGAAAACAAATCAGAAAATAAAATACCCTGTTTTGAAGTTAGTTCATTCCCTTATTTGTCATGGGTATATGTTATGGATTTACTTATGTAGATTTCTTTGTGTGTCTATTTTATATTCCAGCATGGCAGTAATTTGATAGGTATGTCTGATCTCAATGTGCCTGAGCAGCTATATCAGTACATGGTTGGAGGTCATAGGCGCTTTCAAGCCGGGATGCACAGAGAGAAGCATAAATCTCCAAGTTACCAGATTAAAGTAAGTACAAATCAAAGTAACAGATCAAAATGCCAGAAGCTAGGTTAATTTGAAAATCGTACTTTTCATACCAATAATTGTAAATATGCTAATTTTAAGCATTGGCTAGTGTTCAAAAGCTTTTATAAGATTTTAAAACTCTTTTACATGAATAACTTTTATTTCTTTTTTTTTAATTTATAGATACTGTAAGTTTAATATAAGTCAATAAAGATGAATTGAACACATATTACATGCCAGTCAATGTGATCAACACCAGAGATATCAAAGAAAACAAACATAATTAAAACAGGGTGATTCTATCGTAAAAGGGAAAATAGATCATTATAGCAAAAATTATATATAGAACCTAAAGCTCACTATACAGATTTAAAATGTGCATTTAAGACTCTTGTAAAAGTAAAAAGTTATAGTCTTTTGAAAATTTTTTTTCCAAGCAACAACAACAAAAAACAATAATAAAGATGTACAAAATCTAACAGAACAACTAAAAACTAAAATATAAAAATAGTAACCATCACATTTAGCTTCCATATATAAGTGAAAACATGTAGTATTTTGCTTTTTGGGACTGGGCTGCTACACTTAAGATGATTATGGCCAAGTTCATCTATTTAACTGTAAATGCTGATTCCATAGCCTTGGAATTATAAACAGTGCTGAATAAATATGGACCTGCAAGTGTCTCTGTGGTGTAAAAACTTAGCTCCCTTAGGGTATATCCCTAAGGGAAATTCCAGGATCAAATGGAGTTTAAATTTTAATTTTTCAAGCAACTTCCATAATGCTTTCTACAGTGATTGATAGGAGTTTTTCCCCATGCATCCTCACCAGCACTAGTTGTTTGTTTTGTGTTAGCCATTCTAACAGGAGTAAGATGAAATATGAGTGTAGTTTTGATTTGCATTTCTGTTATAGCAAAGGAAATTGAAAAAGTTTTCATATACTTTTTGGCTATTTGTATCTCTTCTTTTGAAAATTGTATGTTCAACTCCTTTACCCCATTAACCAGATTTCTCAGTTGATGTTTTTAAAATTTCTTTGTATATCCTTGATATTAAACCTCTGTCAGATCTATAGACTGCAAAGATTTTCTCCTGTTCTGTAGGTTCTTCACTCCAATAGTTGTATCCTTTGCAGTGCAGAAGCTTTTCAATTTTACATAAGCCCATTTGTCAGTTCATGGTACTATTTCCTTGACTTTTGGAGTTGAGAAAGAACTTTCCTATACCCATATGTTGAAGTATACCACCTACTTTCTCTTCCAATAGTTTCAGAGTGACTGGTTTTAGATTGAGATCTCTGAACCATTTTGAATTGATTTTAGTACAGGCTGAAAAGTATGGATCGATTTTCACTCTTCTACATGTGGACATCCAGTTTACCCAACACCATTTATTAAAGAGACTATCTTTTTCCACTTAGTGTCCTTGGCACCTTTATTGAAGATCAACTGATTGTAAGGGTGTGAGCTAATAACTGGGTCTTCTGTTCTATTCCATTGATCTTCATGTCTACTTTTGTGCCAATACCAAGCAGTTTTTATTATTTTGGCCCTGTAGTATAAATTAAAATCAAGTATTGTGATGCTTCCTGCATTGGTTTTACTGGTTAGAATGATTTTGGCTATTTGAGATCTTTTTTGTTTCCAAATAAATTTTTGGGTGGTTTTGTCAATTTCTGTAAAGTACTTAGTTGGGATTTTAATGGGAATTACATTGAATCTCTTTGGAAGCATGGCCATTGTAACAATGTGGATTCTCCCAGCCCGCTAACATGGGAGATTCCTCCATCTTCTATTATTTTCTTCAATTTCTTTCTTTAGTGTTTAAAAATTATGGTTACAAAAGTCTTTAGGATCCTATATATTTTTTAGGAGCTACTATGAAGAAGATTATTGATTTATTCCTTCCTCCTCCTATTCATTGTTGGTATAATAAGAATGCAACTGATTTTTCAACATTGATTTTATATCCAGTGACATTACTGAAAGGATATATTAGATCTAAACATTTTCTGACAGACTTTAGGATCTTTTAAGTATAGTTTCATGTCAACTGCAAATAAAGATAATTTAACTGCTTCCTTCCTGGATTGTATTCTTTTATTTCCTTCTCAAATAACTTTTCTTTCAATAGGAAGGAGATACCATAAATGTGGATGTTACTTGTCCAGGAGCTACTCTAGCTTTGGCTATGATCTACTTAAAAACCAATAACAGGTATTTGTACCTTCACCTATCCCTTGCCATGACAGTATGACATGAGGTCCTTGGCGACCTCAGCAGTAGTATTATCTTATGTGTTTATTCCCCTTTACTAGAGCAATCTGATTTCCATTTTGTCAAATAACATGAGTTACACAGATTTTGTCTAGAAAGAATACATTTTGCTGTATTAATGGTATTTGACCATATACAATTGTCCCTTATTATCTGCAGGGTATTGGCCCCAGTACCCTCACGACACCAAAATCAATGGATGCATAAGTCCCTTACATAAAATAGCATAGTGTTTGCCTATTAACCTGCACATATCATTTTGTGTACTACTGTGCAAATGTTATGTAAACTGGTGTTATACCTTATTGTTTAGGGAATAATGACAAGAGAGAAACAGCTGTATGTTCAATACAGACCCAAGTTTTTTTTCTCACATATTTTAAACTAGATGTAAACTCAAGGATATGGATGGCCCATTGTAATTACCAGTTTCTATTCATTTTTGTTCTGTAGTCCATCCATCCATCCTTCCTTCCTTCCTTCTTTCCTTCCTGCCTGCCTGCCTTTCTCCCCCCCCCCCCCTTCTTTCATGTGATGGGAACTGCTTTAAGTATTTTAATTTTAAAAATGGTCTAAGACTCATGGACTTTTTTTACATGCTTCCCCTTTAGAAAGAGTGCAGAATTAACAAAGTGGTAAAAAATATTATGCATGTACTATTTAGATGAATGTGTATGTCATTGCCTTCTTGGCACTGGGGATGTTTTGCTGAATAAAACAAACCAAAAGTATTTCCTTATGTTATGGCAAGACATAAAACATACATAATAAATATCATGTTAGTCAGTTTAAAGTATTGTGGAAAAAACATATCATTGCTGAAGTTGGGGAGAAATGATTTGACATGTCTTGAGATTCTTGATTACCTTGCCCTGTCCTTGAACAATAACTCTCACTGGCATCCTCCTCCAACAGATCCATTGCAGATTGGCTCCGAGCTCCTGATACCATGTATTTGCTGGACTTTGTGAAACCAGAATTTCTCTTGCTTAGGGTATGATGCTTTGTCATTTTTCATTTCTCTTAATATGAGGAGAGTCTTTGTGCTTCTCAAATTTAGCTTGAAAATATAAATGTGTTTATAAGAGAGCTCTCTACTTTTAATTCATCATGTATTTCTGATTTACAGTGTTCTTTTTAAACTTACCAAATATAACTTTAGGAATCCTAGGAAAGATGACCATATTGATATTATACTATTGGAGTGACATTTCAACTTCTCACATTATTTACAACTTCCTGAAAAGTAGAAAGTGACTAGTACTTTATTAACTGCATTTACATGTTTTGATTATTATTAAAGATGTAATAGTATTGTTAAAGTTAAAATGACAACAACAGTTTGACAATTGTCTAATTTTTTTTTGTTGTTTTTTTTCCTATACTGGTGGCTGGACCCAGGGCCTTGTGCATATTTTACAAGCACTCTACCACTGAGGTATACTCCCAGGCCTTAAAAAAATTTTTTTTTTTTTATCTTGAGTCAAGTTCTCGTTTAATCATGCAGGCTGCCTCTAGCTTTGAACTTGTGATCCTCCTGCCTCTGCCTCTCAAGTCAAAGCTTTTAAATTTATGATGTGTAGATAGAGCTATGATTCTTCCCTTTGTGATTTTGTTTTTAATAGAGCAAGTTATAAGCCTCTTCCAGCCCCTTTAAACTTTGATGATCAACTCAATTTTAACTCTTTGTTAAGATCTAAATCTTTGCTCATTGTGGTAGTGCACACCTATAACCCCAACAACTCAGGAGGAGAAGGCAGGATGATTATGAGTTTGAGACCAGAGGCAGCCTGCGAAATTTAGTGAGACCCTGCCTCAAGATAAATTTTAAAAAAGAGGTTAGGGGTGCAGATCATTGGTAGAGCACTTGCAAACCATGCTCAGTGTCCTGGGTCAGCCCCCTGATATCATAGAAATAAATATCTAAATCTTTATTTTAATGAGTAGCTTATGTTGATACTGCATACTTATTTTGTATTTAAAAATTGTCATTAGGTAAGAACTGAATTCCTAACTAGTTCTATTTAATGTTATCACTGCTAGAAAATATATTAGCTTTACTTGCTATAATTAATTTTGTCTGTAATGCATTTTTAAGACACTTGCTCGATGCCTGATTTTGTGGGATGATATTTTACCAAATTCCAAGTGGGTTGACAGCAATGTTCCTCAAGTAAGTACAGACAGTAAATATTATCTCTTTAATAGTATAAAATTATGATTTCTTGTGGGATATTCTAAAGCCCAATAGAATGTTTTTTGTTGCTGTTGTTTGTTTTTTGTTTTGGTTCAGATAGTATTTATCAACAGAGTATCTCATAATGACAGAGGAACTTTCATTTTAAAATTGTATACTGACCATCAATCTCAGCCTTCTTTTTTGGTCTCAAATCCCTAGAGATTGTAGCTTTTAAAAGTTAAATATACCAAAGTTCTCCAAATAAGCATTTTTGATATTTTCATTCTAATTGCTTTATAACATATATTAAATAAGCCAAGTATATTAGCTAAAAATATGTAGACTCCTTTATAACAAACATTTGGAATCAGAATTTATAACTAGCCGTTGCCTTTTGTCAAATGTTTATGTCTAACAGTCCCTCAGTCACTTCATATTTGGAAAATAAACCTAATTATCTTTGAGAATACTAGATTGTTTGTTCCTCTCATTGGAAAAATCTCAACATAAAGGTTGAGAGAACATTACGTGAACACTTATATTACCAATGTTTTCGAGTGCTGTCAAGTTATGTCTGACTCATAGCGACCCTCATAGGGTTTTCAGTGGCTAATTGTTTCGGGATTGTCTCTGGAGTGGATTGCCACATCCTTCTCCCATTTGTGCATTGCTGGGAATTGAACCCAGGACCTCAGAGATTGCAGAGCAGCACTTTACCAACTGAGCTAAATCCTAGCTCCTGTATTATCAATAGTTTCTACAATTAATGTTTTACTATATAAACTTATCTAATTACATATCTGTCTGCTCATCTGTTCCTTTATCTAGCCCCTTATTTTTGGGTAAATTTCAGACGTATATATGGTACTGAGCTTCTCTCTAATATTTCAGTATGCATATAATTAAGTAGAAGTCAGTATTTCTTACAAAGATAAAATTTATATAGCGTGAAATGCACAAATCTTACTATTTAATAAGATTCACAAATTGATATGCCTGTAGAGGCAAACTTGTGTCCCTTATATCCCTTCTCTGTATACTCACCCCTATACCCTCATTCTGTTTTGTCTCCAAATATATTAATTTTTCTGATGTAGAAGTTTATATTAATAGAATCACATACATCATACATCCTTTTCTGTAAGATTTCTTTCACTCAGCATTATTTTGAGATATTATTGCGTATACTAAATAACTTAACCTTTTAGGTAGGTTGAACTAGGTAGATACCAGAGTTTCTTTTTCCATTTTCTTTTGTTGAACACCTGGTCAGGCTTCTGTGCAAACTACCAGCAACTAGTACATAGTTGCTAGAGCTTAGTACATTACAGTTTACGTGGAATGAGGACAGCTTTGTCCAGAATTACCCAGCTGGTAAGAGGTGGGATAAAACTGAAAGCTAGCTTTTAGGACTTCAGAACTTGGAATTCGTACATTGGACTCTATACAAGACAGGAGTTTAGTGGTCTTTTTTGTTATTGTTGTTTTGACATAGAGTCTCTCTATGTAGCCCAGGGTGGCCTCTAACTTGAGATTCTCTTTCCTCAGTCTCCTCAGGGATGGGATTATAGGCATGTGCTACCATGCCCTGCAAGAGTTTAGTGGTCTTTTCTTGCTTATTTCCTGTGCACCTCAACCTATTTTTAAGTGATTACATTTCTCTCTTCAATCACTCCTTTATTTTGATTTTTTTTTAACTTTGAGAGGCTATAGTAAGATAAAGTTATTTACAATTCACATCCTTAGTGATGCACTCTTAGTTATGATCAAGTGTGGTGTTATCACCAAAAGTGGTACAGATTACTAATAATAATTATTACTAACACTTACTAAGGACTTACTGTGTGCCAGGCATTAATTTAAAAACTTTTAAGTGGGTTAAGTCATCTAATTTTCCTAGAAACCTAGAAGGTGGGAACTTTTATTATGTTCATTTGTAGATGAGAATGCAAGAAACTTGTGGGTGGCTTTGCTTGGCTTTGAAGCCAGGCCTTCAAGCTCCAGGGTACATGCTTTTATGAAGACTGAAAGGACTTTAGAAATGCCTGCTGATAAAGTAGAAATATTCCATTCATATATGATGTTATACATAAACATTAGTGTATATAAATGTTATAATCAGGTTATCTGTGTATAAATGAATTACTCACTTTGAAGTTACAGCAGTACTTGAGAATGTCACTCAGTTTCTAAGTAAATAGTATTCAAAATTAAGAATAAAGTCTGTTGCTAGGCATGACTGTGCATCTTTGTAATTCTAGCTGCTTGGGAGGCTGAGGCAGGAGTACCACAAGTTTGAGGCCAGCCTGGGCAACTTAGCAAGACCCTGTTTCAAAATAAAATTTAACAAAAAAGAAAGGTTGGGGGGGGAGTTGAAGATGTAGCTCAGTGGTAGGGCACTGGACTAGCATGCTTGAGGCCCTGGATTCAATGCTAATTATCCATCCCCCCCAAAAATAAAAAAGGTCTGAAAAGAAAGGAAGCTGCTAATAGTTATCAGCATCTTTTATATAGCCAACATAGTTGCTTGTCTCATTGAGATTATCAAAAAAATATTTAATGTTTTCCATTTGGTGATATTCAGTACATGTTAATTGCCCTCTAGTCAAGTCTGACTCATAGCCACCCTCATAGGGTTTTCAATGGCTTGATTGTTTTGGGATTGCTTCCCAAGTGGATTGCAGCATTCTTCCCCCATTTTTGCTGTGCTGGGGATCAACCCTGGGTCCTCAGAGAGTGTGGAGCAGCACACTACCCACTGAGCTAAACCCCAACCCCATTCAGTACATAAGAAGACTGTATCATTAGTGACTTCTGAAAATTTATTGCTTTTTTTTTTTTTTTTAAGAAAAAACCATCCTGAAATATTATTCTCCGGAGAAGCTTTCTAAAAAGAATTAAAAGAATAAATCTTCAGTGTTTCACTTTTGTGTACTTGCATTTATGTGTTTAGAAAATATGTGGCCTTTTCTTTTTATATTTTTTAAGAGAAAGGGATGTCTATCCTTACTTGATAAAACTAGATACTCTGTGTACAGTTTTGATAAATTGTTCACTACCTATAATGAAGGCACTGGGGTTTAGCTTAGTTGGTAGAATGCTGTTCTGCACTCTCTGAGGCCCTGGGTTTGATACTCAGCACCACAAAAAAGGGAGAAGGACTTGACAACCCACTCCTGAAACACTATTAAAACATTCAGCCATTGAAAACTCTGTGAATAGTAGAGAAGAACTGACATAGTGCTGGACATGGCACAGTTTTGGGGAGTGTTTTATTCTGTTGTACATAAGGTGGCAGTGAGTGAACAGCATCTAACAACAACCTGTACTGAAAGGAAAGAAATGTCTTTTCAAACAGTGGTTACAGATTAATATACTAATTGTTGAGCTTAAACTCAAGTAATTATGACAGGGACTAATCTCACCTCTGTAAGTAGGTAGGTTTAATGCCACAAACACCCCATGGAAAGTATGTGTCTCTGATGAGAGTTCTCTCCAATTGCTTTTTTTCTCCTTCCCCACTTCTTTCCTCACCTTGTCCCAGTTCTACAGCCTCCTTTGTATTTCAGTTAACTAGCGTGAAATGTTTATGACTGTATTGATTCAATGTATATGTAAGTCCTCTTGTTATAGTCAGTCTTACACAGTTATTCTTTATTTATCTCATTTTAGATTTGAAATATGATCACATTCAATTCAAGATAGGCCTTTGAATGAAATGTTTGGCAAAGCTTATTTTATGTAAATATAGCCATGACAAGCAGTATTATTATTCTTCAAATTATTAAATATTTGTAAGCAGAACAATATTTAAGTATCTTTACTTTCTGTCTTGACAGATTATAAGAGAAAATAGTATCTCTCTGAGTGAAATTGAATTACCTTGCTCAGAGGATTTGAATCTGGAAACTTTATCGTAAGTAATATAATGTGTAATATAAATTAACCAAACTAGCATCTACCTGATAAACAAACTGAAATACACTACATAGGAGAACTGTTGTCCTTGATTTGAGTAATCCTAACCCCCCAAGTTTCTAACCATTATTTACCAGATGTTCACAAGGTTAGTATTTTTGTTTGTTTTTGAAGCTAGCTGAGTTTAGAGTTCATGTCCTCAAAAAACAATACTGGAGATTTAATTTGTACATGCTTCTCTTTAGGCAACATTTTTTTTTTTAGTTGTCCTTTTCGCAGCATGTGAAACGGTATAAGGCAAGAAGCAGACGTCACCCTAAGGGTCACATGGTGATGCTTCTGAAAAAAATACACAGTAATCTGCTGATTGGTGAGGGGCATACTTGACTAGTCCCAGAAAAATATCAATTGGTTTAGAGAACAGGAATATTTATTATTTTTGTCCAAAGATAGTAGCTAATAATGAATTTTAAAGGAAAATAACAATGTTAAATTTCTTTTAATCTGTTTTCAGGCAAGCACATGTCTACATAATTGCAGGAGCTTGTTTGTCTCTGGGTTTTCGATTTGCTGGCTCAGAAAACTTATCAGCATTTAACTGTTTGGTAAGAAGTATCTTGGTTTACTCTATTCTCATTTGGTATTTATTAAAGCCTTAAAATGCTTCTTTTAATTGTGAATTTTTTCTTTTTCTTTTCCAGCATAAATTTGCAAAAGATTTTATGACTTATTTGTCTGCGCCTAATGCTTCTGTAGTAAGTCTTTTTATGATTCTCTTTGGGAATGAAATAAAACTCAAAGAAAGCTCACTGGTACTCTAGTTACTTATATGTTATCAAGTACCTGTGCTGTTTGAGTTTAAAGTTGGAGATTTTCAGTATTGTCTCATCTTTATACTTTTGTCCTGGCATGTTAATTAGATGAAACTCTGATAACCCTTGAAGGATGCATAGGTATCTAATTCTTGTGACAAGACACTAAATAAGAAAGGCTATAACATTCATGGATTGTCATACTTGGTATTGTTCTGTCTCTCAGCCAAAAGTTCAAAATTTCATTTTTAAAAAGTTAGTATGGAGTAAAGATTCAGTTGCTTTGGAGTCATTGCTGGTCTGATGGCAGAAAAACAGCAATATTTTATTTCCTGGAAAAAACCCACACAGTTATGCAATGTTGCTTGCAATGTGGAAAAATTAGAAAAATCAAAAATTCTCACAGTAGTTAAGTAAATTTATTGCAGCATATCTATACAGTTTTACACATTGGAACTAGTAAAATCACATTGTACAAAAAATTCTTGGGTGTGAAAATTGTTTATCATAAGTTATTAGAAAGGTTAAGAATACCTTGTATTGAAATATCCGAATTCCATTTGAGAAACATCTACATGAAAAAATTCAGAGAAAAAGAAACTGAAACTGTTAAAGCCAGTTCTTATTGTGTGATGGGATTCGAAGGGATTGTTATTTTCTTGATACTTTTTGAATTTTTTACATTGAACTTATATTTCATGATCAGTAAAAATATTTGCCTTTATAGATTTTTTAAATAGTTGCGAACATTTGTAGCTTTCCAGTGATGGCTAATTTAGTTTTGGTGATAAGAAAATGTGACAGCAGTTGTAGACATGCCATCTTTCCGTGTTACCAGACAGGCCCTTACAACCTAGAAACTTGCCTGAGTGTGGTGCTGCTGTCTCTTGCCATGGTGATGGCTGGCTCTGGGAACCTTAAGGTTTTGCAGCTTTGTCGCTTCTTACACATGAAAACAGGTGGTGAAATGAACTATGGTTTTCACTTAGCCCACCACATGGCCCTTGGACTTCTGTTTTTGGGAGGAGGAAGGTAAATGCATACCTTTTTGTTTTTACTCAGTAAAACAATGTCATGAGTGAGATCTATAAAAGTGACCTGGGTTTCTATACTAAATAACCTGACAAAATACTGATTAGAATTGCCTTGATTCTGTACATCAGTTTGAGGGGAATTGAAATCTGTTACAGTATTGAGTCTCCTAATATGTTACTGTGGGATATTCTTTCACTTTTTTTGCTCTGGTGCATGTGATTTTGGCCAACTGCTGCAATTTCTACAAGTCACATACACTTATTTTCCCCTTTTCTTCAAGAGTGAGCTATTAGAACTTTTTCTAGAAGTTCAAAGATAAAAGTTGTAAGGAAGACATGCCTTATTTCTTAACATGTTTTATGGGATTGTCTGTGCTTAATTGATTAGAATTAAGAATAAAGAAATGTTACTATGAATCTTTTCTGTATTTGAAAATTTTTCCTCCTAAAATAAGCTCCTACATTTATTTTATGCTCTTAAGCAGTCCTGTCTTTTGTCATTCGACATGATATGACATGACTCTACTCACGTTTCTTTCATATTGAATAGATCTTCCTTCCTGTGACTGCTCTTTTAGTGCTTTTTGTTTCTTTAATGAGTATGTGTACTCTGTAACAACATTTAAACTTACCATGGCATGGCCTGCACCATTGTGTTTAATTAAGTTTCTAATATTAACATCTTAACATTCATCTTTGAATTTTGGTTTACCAAAATGATACAGAGAAAATGTTCTATTCTATGCACATGCCAAAGTAGATGTATTTCTGTGCTTAAATTTTGAAATCTTTCTTTTTTTTTTTTTTTTTTTTTTTTTTTTTTTTTTTTTTTTTTTTTTTTTTTTTTTTTTTTTTTTTTTTTTGTGGTACTGGGGGTTGAACCCAAGGCCTCGCGCTTGCATGCTCTGCAAGTGCTGGACCACTGAGCTGCACCCTCAGTCCATTGTTTTACTTTTTGAGACAGGGTCTTGCCAAGTTACACAGACTGCCTCTGGTCTCGAACTTGTGATCCTCCTACTTCTGCCTCCCGAACTGCTGGGATTACTGGCATGTACCATCATGCTCGGCTCTAAAATCTCTTCTTAATTAATTAACTACATGAGCATATATGTTGGAATGCCAAGTTCTTATTCTAATTATTAAAAAGGGCAGGGAAGGAAATTGGTGTGTATATGTGTATATACATATATATGTGTGTGTGGAAAAAAGGATAAATATTTATACTGAATAGTTACAAGAGTGATTTTACATGATGTTCTGTACTATCTTTATTTCAAAATATTTGTAAGAAAAACTCTAGAACTTTAGACTACTTTGCCTGTTTGCTATACTAATTTGAGAAATGATAAAGAAAATCTTTACAAAGAGACTGTGGCCTTTGTAGAAAAAGTTACTCATTTGTGTTTAGAATACTTGTTTATACATTCAGTGTAAGTTTTTAATGGTAACTTGCCTTTTTCATTTAGTCCATCATTCTAAAGGAATATTCTTGCTTTATAGAAATAGAAAAATAATTGAGATATTTAGTAAAAAAACTTTGTTTTTTAAAATCAGGAAGTGGAAGAATAAGGTGACATTGTTTATGTATGACTTTTAATATTTATATTTTCTATGATTGTTTCTTGGTCCTCACTACTATGCTGTTTTTGGTTAAAACCTTGCTTATTAATTCAGGGGCTGAATTTTAACCTTTGTGGGATGTTGCTTCTGATTTAATAGTAGATGATCTTGAAATGACCTAAGAACTAATTAAAAAGTGAAATGTTCACACTAGTATTTGTTACAATATCTTACTGGTGTGCTTTGCCATGAAATAAATTTTTCTGACTCTCAGGAATGCCCTTAAGATGTGCATAAGAAAATTAGTAACATCTGTCCACACTGAATTTGCTCTGCAGGTACTCTTTGAGCACATCAAATTCTTCCATTGCTGCTCTTCTCTGTGCCCTTTACCCACACTTTCCAGCTCACAGCACTGACAACAGGTGAGTCAAATGATTCTGTCTTCAATGTGATATTTCCTAAGCTCTCTAAAGGGATAATTTGATTGGGTTTTGGTTTCACAGAACCATTACCAAATGAATATTGTTTTGGTCTTGACCTTAACTCTTCCTTTCAGAAGTTTCTCTTACAAAGTATTAGGCTAGAAGAGAACTTTGGACATCGGGTGCCTGACCAGATTGCACCATTCTCAGATGTGTAGAACTGCTCTGAATCCAGAAGTAGGCCAGACCAAAGGTACCTTTAGGGACACGTTCATTAAGCAAAGTAGCAAGGGAAAGTACAAAAAGGTACCTTTTCTACTGTAATTATTAATTCCAAGAGAAAAATTGGTATGATTTGGTGGGAATATGTATGAATTTCCTTTTACTACATGCTGAGAAGTTTTGAATAAATGACATAAACAGGAAAAGCAAAGGACTGCAAAAAATCCAAGACAATTTAGAAGTAGCAGCAAGCAGGAGTACCTCAGATCACCTAGAGACAGTTAATATAAAAGTTCTGCATTGTAGAGTACAAAGGATGACCAGCATTTCCTTCTCCTAGGAAATTTCCAATACAGCACATCTTTTTTTGTACAAGGAAGGAAAGAAAACGGCTTCTTATAAGGGATGTCGCAGATGAGCACTGCACCTAGCTGGTGGCTCCTCTTTTGTCTGGCCAGCGCAAAGTCAGCTGCATTTGTGGTCACCTGTTAAACTGTAGTGCCATGTTTAACCAAGAATAAGAGAGTGATGGCTGTGGAACAAAAGCAGCCTGATCTGAAGTCCAGACTCTGATGATAAGTGGCCTCCCCTGTTGTTTAGAAAGATTGAGTTGTGACAGTCAGTTACTGGATAGGTACAGTGGTGTGCCACACCTACTGATTTATCTATTTGTAAACAAAGCAATTTGGTAATGAGTATAAAGAATCCTTACATAATTTATAAAGATCAGGATGTTTTTTACATTTATTAATTTCATTTTTATTAGACATGTAGGAGTGAGTAGATTTGTATGGGAAGAGGTGAGGTTATTCTTTGTAATTATAGTTTTTTCAAAATTGAAGTCTCATCCCTTTTTATGGGATCTAAGAATATAAAAACTTGTGTGTTTATGTTCTAAAAGTATAAATTTTAAAATTTAAACGGTTTTTTCTTGAGAATTCAAAGCACCTGCACACGTCATTGTCTCACCTATTAATTTTTGTTGTGCATATTTCAAGGATGTGTGGGTGTATTTGTGTGCAAGTGTATGTATGTAGAAGAATTTTGCTATCCGAGGAAAATTGGCAACCTTTCTTTCTTGCTAGCCTTTAAGAAAAACAAAGAACTAGAAGTCAATCCCTGAGAAGATAAAAAGAGATGCCTGTGTTAGGTATTTAGGAGGGACTGATTTTTACCATGTTAGGACAATCCTCGCTCTTTCCCTTTTTCCCTCCCTCCCTTCCTTCTTCCCCTTTTTCCTTCCTTCCTCTGTATAACGCAGACTGACTTCTAACTCACTGTGTATACCAGGCTGGCCTCAAACTTCTAATTTGCCTGGCTCAGCCTCCTGAGTGGTGGAAATCCAGGTATATGTAATCATGACTGGCTTAGGACAATTTTTATTTTCTTGTGAACCTTTACATTGGAAAACTCAGGTAAAGAATTCTTTTTCTTTCTTTTCTTTTTCTTTTTCTTTTCTTTTTTTTTTTTTTTGCGGTATTGAGGGTTGAACCCAGGGCCTCACACTTGCAGGCTTTGCAAGTCCTGGACCACTGAGCTGTACTCCCAGCCCATTTGCTTTTCACTTTTTGAGACAGGATATTGCTAAATTACGCAGATTGCCTCTGGTCTCGAACTTGGGATCCTCCTGCCTCTGCCTCCCCAGCCACTGGGATTATAGACGTGTGCCACTGCACCCAGCTTGGGGTAAAGAATTCTTACATCAAGGATCACATCTCTACTTTTTAAAAGAGAGTTTATCCATACTTTTTAATTGAAATGGTCATCTTCCTTTAAGATTGCTTTTCATGTGAAAATACTTCTGTAGCTTCTGTCCTTTGGTAGACTATAGGGAACAGCAACTTGCAGAGCTTGTGTTCTTGGCACTTGTTACTACCTCCTCTTTGTACTTTGTGTGCACAGGTATCATCTCCAGGCTCTCCGGCACCTCTATGTGCTGGCTGCAGAACCAAGGCTTCTGGTACCTGTGGATGTGGATACAAACACGCCTTGCTATGCCCTCATAGAAGTTACCTACAAGGTAACTCTTTCCCCCTGTCATTTACTTGTAATTTTATTAGTGTTCATTTGTCTTTGCAGATCAAGATATTTCAAAAGTGTTGTCTAGTAAAAGGTGACAATAGTGATTTGAACACTCATAAAAATTGAAGCTTCACAAGTTCTTGTGTATCCTGCCAGGCATTCAGGCTCATTTATCATCTTTGGATGTACTTTCTAGGCATTGTCAGCTGTTCTTTTGTCCTTAGAGCATATAGTTTGAAAGTGCTGCTGGTAACTTTACATGGCTCATGGTAATGTTCTAAAAAGTGAGTTGAGTGGTTGAGTGGGCTGGGGATATTACTAGCTCAGTGGAAGGGTGTTTCCCTAATACGCATGAAGCCCTCAGTTCGATCCCTACCACTACAGAAAATAAAAAAATAGTTGAACTATAGCTATTCTTAGATTTTTCTTTTTTTAGCCAAGCACTTAATAGCCCCAAATTGTGTATTTGATGAGAAATTTTTCATTTGGATGCACAAATAGATCCCAAGTCATGTGGCCTTCTTCAGCACATTATTAAATATCTTCTATCAAAACTGCTAGTTTTTGTGTACAAAAACAAGTCGACATTATCATACTTCCTAAGGAACTTCTATCCATTGCAGGGTGAGGCATAGATGCAGTAAGGATAGAATGTGATAATTGGAGTGGTGTGCAGAGTGCAGAAAAGCAGAGAAGGGACTTTGTCCAGCTGTGAGTGGTGGGGCAGCTGTTTCAGTGAGTGATGGACTGAGATGTGTCAGTTAAGTGAGGCTGAGATTTGACCCCCACATGGGGCTTACTCTGGGAGGAGAAGACAACATGTGCGTAAACCCAGAGACCATGGAAGTACAGCCTTTCCGTTCTGCTGGCCAGGGAAAGGCAAGGCCCCGAGTGCTGTGAAGTGGTACATGCCCTGCAGAGGAACTTAACAGTTAAATCCTGTAAGACTTGAGTATCAGAGAAGCTTTTATGCCGTATAATAGTCTCTGTACAAACTGAGGAAGAGGGAGGTGCAGAGTAGAGATGTTTCTTCTTTGCAGTTCCCACTGACCACCTACTAAACTGTGGCTGTACTTTTACGTTTGTTAAAGGGCACTCAGTGGTATGAACAAACCAAAGAAGAATTGATGGCTCCTACCCTTCTTCCAGAACTCCACCTTTTAAAGCAGGTAAGTTGGGCATAACTTAAGGAGATCTATCCAAAGGATGAATTGAAACAGAGTTGCATAGCATTAAAGGCAGCTGTACAAAAGTCTCTGCTTTCTCTGTGTTTGTAGTAAACAGGAAAGCAGCAATAGGAGCAATAGTCATGAAAAGTAGAGAAGATCTTGTCTTAGAAGTCTTTACTGATAGGCTAGGTGCCCTCAACATGATTCACATAGCTTTTTGTCAGGAAGTGGATCTTAACTTCTCCATGTCTCTTTTCCAGCTCAGTTATTATTTTCTCTGAAAAGCAGAGTTTGTCAGTCTAGCACTTTTTCAGCTTTGGGTTGACTGTTTACATTTCTTTCCACAGATTAAAGTTAAAGGCCCAAGATACTGGGAACTGCTTATAGATTTAAGCAAAGGAACACAACACTTGAAGTAAGTTTATTAAATTTCTCAGAGGTACCTTTTAGGAAGTGAAAGGAAGTATATGGAGGTATAGATTATTGTCTGATGTTGCTTAGCACTTTTTGATCTCATCCAAGACAATATGTAGGGTATATTGTATAAAGTGGTCTATGTCTTTGCTTTTTTTTTTTTTCTTAATGGAGTTGAGGAATGAACCCAGGGCCTTGCACATTATAAGCAAGTGCTGTACCACTGAGCTATATTCCAAGCCCTTAAAATGCCCCATGTCTTTGAAACAGACTTTATATTAGAATGTAAAAGTTTTAATTTGGTAATCAGACTCTATATATTTACATTTATTCATTGAAAAACCTGAGCTGACTTAGCTTAAGACAGTAATGGAATTGTTTTTTGGTGCAGTAATGTAAGATTTAGTTTAATAGGGCTTGTGTGTCTGTCTACAAAGGGAACTTGATTGTACAAAAGATGTATGTCAGACACATCTTCTGTTGTACCTCTACAATTCTCTTGTTAGAATACTCTCATTAAAATTATAGTAGATTGCCTTTGGACAGAAATAGTCACATGCAAGTAATTACTTTAGTGTGTTAGTAATTTTATTCCTTGGACAATGTGTAAATTGAATCTTTAAATTGCCAGAAAGTTTAATAAACATGCAAAAATTTTAATAGTTTCATCTCTATTTGTATTTTCCCACTATTTTATACATGATTTCTGTACTGCTGTATCTTTAGATTTGCATTATTTTCTTTCTGCAGCAAACCAGTTAAATAGATCTTTAGTACCTCCACTGTCCCCTGCATAGTGCCAGGGGACAGAGTTAATACCAAGGATTGTTAGGTAAAATACTACCTTTGAAACTCTCACTGGAGCAGTCAGAATGGCTTGTCATTTAGCAGGTCCCATGATTCTAGACACCAAAGAAAGTCAGAATTTTATTTTAGACTGCCTCGTATGGACTGATTTTGTCTCCTTAAACATAGTATTGGAAAACACTGTATTTCCAGCCAAGAACTGCCAATAATACCCCACGTTAAATTCATAATTTGTCTTTCAGGTCCATTCTTTCCAAGGATGGGGTTTTATATGTCAAGCTCAGGGCAGGCCAGCTCTCTTACAAAGAAGACCCAATGGGGTGGCAAAGTTTATTGGCCCAGACTGTTGCCAACAGGAACTCTGAAGCCCGGGCTTTCAAGGTAAAAACTGGAGGAAAAGAGGAAGTAGTCCAAATCCCACTACCTTCCTCTCCTAGTGCTGCAAATTGTAAAGCCTGATTGACCTTGGGTCCCTTTATTGCTTTATGAGATTGCCATAATAAAGACAATCTGCCATCACTCTGAGTAATATTTACATATAGTAACAAGGACATTCTCAATATATCTTAACACTATAAAGATATTTGGTTTAATAATTTTACTTAAATTAGTCAAGATTTACTTAATTCACATCAAAAATAGAAAAAGACTTATTAGTACTTTCTCTCTTCTTCCCCACTTTTTTTTCCTTGCTGTGTAGCACATGTACAAACTGAGGAAGAGGGAGGCCTCAAACTTATGATCCTCCTGCCTCAGCCACCTCAGTACTGAGGTTGTAGGCATGTACAACCACACTTGACTTTATTAATTCCATTTTTAAGTCTTGATGTTTTAAAAATTTTGGTGAGGATAAAATGATGATTGATTTAGTCTTCTTAATTAATTTGCTTTACTATTTTCACACTACTTGTCTGCCATTAGAATAGTGTTTGAAATGAAGAACTATTTAAAAGACTGTGTTAAACAATTTCACTCCTGTGCAGTTGTTGGTACACATTTTATTTTTGATTCCAGAACTCAAGTTTCCAATACCAGAAATATGTTCCATAATCTAGCATTAAAACTTCTGGAATTTAACCCCGATTTTTAGGAGTTTTAGGAGCAAATGTGTTCCTGCTAAAGATACTTAGTCTAAAGTAGTCAGGACCCTCCTTGTATACAGCAAGGATATGGCAGTGAGCCAGGTAAATGGTAGCCAGATGACTGACTTGGCACATATTTTACTTCAAGTCACATTTCATTTTATGCCTGTTCTTAACACTGGACCTTTATAGTAGTTCCCGAGATTGACATGAGCAAATTTTGTTTGGCAGCATTCAAAGGGTTGCCTATAAAATACTTTTGGAGGATTTTTGAACAGAGTTTAACTTAGCACTGATGCTGCTTTTAAAAATTAGAACCTATCTGAAAGACTAATCTGATTTGTAAGGAAAGTAGGTAAGTTTGGACTTCTAGTTTAAAGGAGGAACGTATGTGAACGTTTAAAAAATCTCAATTTCCTGGCTGCTTGGAATTCAGTAATAAAATATGAACCTCAATGGAAAATGGTAATACCTTCATATTCCATTTTCAGTTTTAACCTTTGTGTGATATTGTAGAGTTTTTTCCCCCAGTTTTTTTTGCTGTGGCAAAACATATAATATGAAATTTACTGTTAGTTATTTTTAAGGACATAGTTTAATGACATTGGTATTTTGGTGCAACCATCCCCATCATCTACCTCCAGAACTAATTCAATTTGCAGACCTAAAACTGCATACTCACTAAATACTAACTGCCTGTTTCTCCTTTCCTGCCTCTCAGCAATAACCATTCTATTTTCTGCCCTTGTGACTTTTATTACTCTTAGTACCTCATATATGTGGGGCCATATGGTATTTGCCCTTTTGTAACTAGCTTGAGTGGTACTCTTTTCTCCTTACTTTTCTAGTAACAATTATAGTTTCTAGTAGGCTCTTTAGTTATACATTGAAGAAAAGGGAAAGCCTTTTTTGGGTGAGTTGTGTAAGAAAGAAGACCTTTTTATTATTGGCCTTTTGATAAGTGAATAGCTCATGTTGTTGTTGTTATTAGGTGCCATCAAGTTGGTATCCGACTCACAGCGACCCTCTGTACAATGGGAAACACTATTGTCGTGCTTCTCTGCTGTGCATAGGGTTTTCAGTGGCAGATTGATTTTTGGGAGGGGGTTGCCAGGTCCTTCTCCCAAGCCTATAGCGTCTGGTGTTCCCAGGCGGTCTCCCATCCAGGTACTAACCAGGCCCGACCCTGCTTAGCTTCTGAGATCTGATGGGATCTGATGCCACAGGGCTATGGCTGCAGGCAGCTCATATTAGCTTGTGTAAAAAACTCTTAACTTTTTAGCAGAACAAAGTGATGAAGGTCTAGCAAGTTTGTACCACCTTGGGTTTTATGGGAACATTGTGTGTAAAGGAGGAGGTAGAGTTCTTATATATAATTGTATGCATTATAGTTTGAATAGAAAGGAAAATACTCTGATTATCTTACTTATATTGTTATTTTTCTTTTTTAGCCAGAAACAATTTCAGCATTCACTTCTGATCCAGCACTTCTGTCATTTGCTGAATATTTCTGCAAACCAACTGTGAACATGGGTCAGGTAAATATTACATGGTTTGCTGAGCTCCAGGACTAGAAGTTGTTATTTCTATCTGTGAACCACCAAAAACATCTGTCTTGGAGATTATTGTCATTCCTCAGACATGTTAGATGATTTTTGCTTGCAAATAGATAACCATAGTCTAAAACTATTAAATTCAATAACTTATTTAACTATGTAAATAGGAGAAACAACTTAAAATTTCTAAGACAGGGTTTTTTTTGGTTGTTGTTGTTGTATTGGGGCTTGAGCCCAGGGTCTTGCACTTCCATGCTTTGCAACTACTGTACCACTGAGCTGCACCTTCAGGCCCCCCCCCCCCTTCCCACTTTTTTTGAGATAGAGTCTCTCTAAATTACGCAGAGTGCCTCTGGTCTCGAACTTGCGATCCTCCTGCCTCGGCCTCCTGAGCCTCTGGGATTATAGGCTCTAAGCTCTAAAACATAGTTTTTTTTTTTCCCCCAGTACTAGGGGTTGAACCCAGGGCCTCGCACCTGCATGCTTTGCAAGTGCTAGACCACTGAGCTGCACCCCCAGCCCATTTTTTTTTTAGTTTTTGAGACAGGGTCTCACTAAGTTACGCAGACTGCCTCTGGTCTCGAACTTGTGATCCTCCTGCCTCCTCCTCCCGAGCCCCTGGGATTACAGGCGTGCGCCACCACGCCCGGCCTAAGACATAGTTTTGATGGGTGACAGTTTCTTGTGTCCATTCTTGAATTATGTTTTCATTGTTTACCACCTTTCTTGTTTTTATATAATTTCAATTAGTTTTATTTCCTCAGTATATTATAATCCTTCTTTCTGTTGGTCATATCACTCTTCCCTGTAGGATTCCAAGGGTACCTAATGGACTTTTGATTTAATCTGCCATGCAGATAGGGAAAGAATGGGTGTAGGAATTAGATGATCCAGGATTGAAGCCTGTTATCTGTAAGTGTTTGTGGCCTTGGGATAAATTCTCAGCCGAAATTGTAATTTCTTTATTCTACAAATGAGATTATAATACAGCCTACCTTACAGCATTGCTTTGAGGGTTAAGCAAAATAACCTTCCCCTCTTTTATCCTTCACTATATATTGGACTGGGAGAAGGGCCTGGCAATCCACTCCCAAGGCAATCCCAAAACAGTCAGCCATTGAAAACCCTATGAGGGTCGCTATGAGTTGGATACCGACTCGATGGCACCTAACAACAACAACAACATATGTTGGACACTCTGCTGAGTACTTTACATAATTTCCTCATTTAGATCTGACCGTGGAGGGAAGTGCTTTATCATTCTGGGTATATAGATGAAGAAACTGCTTCTCAGAGATTTCACATGCCTGGGATCATGTAGCTAGTAAGAGCTAGAGGTGCATTCAAGGCCAGAGGGCTCTTATAAAGCCTTACCCGCCCTTGCCCCTAGCCAGGCTAAGATTTTCTGCCTTCTCCCCCATCTCCTGACTTGCTCTGGGCGGTATTTTTGCCTTTATCTTTGACACTGGGCACCCTTTCTGGATCTTCCTCTTCCCACTCTGACTTAAGGCTCATCTCTGTGGTGTCCTGTCCATTTTCCCAAATGGGACCATTCATTCTTCCACAGGATGTACGGTTCTTCACTGTCCCTTAATTTGTGTGTGTGTGTGTGTGTGCACGCATGTGCGTTTGTGGCTTTCATGTTTAATGTTGTGTGTGCTATGATTTTTAAGAGATTACTATTTTATATCATTCACCGTAGAGTTTAAGAATGGGCCATAGTAGTTGTACTACAGTTGTTTCTGGAAATGATTTTGGAATATACTTTGATGTGCTATAAAACATTTCTGGTTTCCCACAGAAACAAGAAATTCTGGATCTCTTTTCTTCAGTACTTTATGAATGTGTTACTCAGGAGACCCCAGAAATGTTGCCTGCATACATAGCAATGGATCAGGTATGATTCCAAAAACCTAACTCAATTCTGATGAGATTTACCCTGTATTTCAAGTGGCCTACTGAACAGTGTGGTAAGGTTCCCTATGTGTTCTTCCCTTCAGTTTCATGTTTGCTTTTAGAAATCTTCTAAAGGAAACTATCCCAGGTGAAAGCTATAGCTATGGCCACAAAGCTTGGCCTTGGCGCTGGCAGCCATGCCACTTCCTCTAAGGTGTCCCATTCTCCCCTCTGTCCTCTTCCCCTGCATTCTCTGCATTTGCCCCTAGCTTCTTGTGTTGTCTCTTGCCTCCTTTCTGGCAAAACCTCTTCATGGAAAAGATTGCAGATGAACAATAAACATGAGCAAACAGTGCCCTGATGGTGGCAGGGACATGCAGTCACACCTACACAATTGCACCTGCAGGAAGTTACAGAATTGGTATGCACTGATTTGGGGAAGTGGCGTTTACTTTTCAATATCTCTGCTTACTTCTATTTTTAAAAAGCCTAACAAAAATAATGCTTACCAGCTTTCCTAAAGGATCAGACCTATTTATTCATTGTGGGTTGTTTGTGAAATATACAGCTTTTTTTTTTTTCTTCAGTACTAGGGGTCTGAACCCAGAGCCTTGCAAATACTTTGCAAATGCTCTCTCACTGGGCTGCTCTCCCAGTCCCTGCTTTTTAATTTTAATTTTTTTTTTTTTAAATCTTGAGACAAGGTTTTAATAAATTATGCAGACTGCCTTTGGCCTCAAACTTGAAATCCTCCTGTCTCTGGCTCCTGAGTCACTAAGATTACAAGTGTGTGCCACCACGTCTAGCTACAACTTTTTAACATTATCATATCTTTCAGACCCATATTCTAGCCAGTGGTTTTCTAACTTGGCTAAAATTTGTCTGGGAAGCCTTAAAAATACAGTTCCTCAGATCTCAATCTGTATCTACTAAATCAGAATTTCTGGGGCAGGATCTATACTTTGAAATAGTTTGTAATGTGGATTTGGTAAAAGGAGTTCACAGATTGGCATTTGGGTCTTAGTGTCTAAAGTCAAAGAAATAATCTCTAATGATAAAAATAGTCTACCAGAAAGTTAAGTAGTGAAATACATTTATGCAGGGTGTAACTCACCCAAACCTAAAAATCACAGTACATCAAGGGACATTCTTATTTAAAAGCCATGTTTCAATAGAAGCAAGTGGCCCAGAGTGCTGTTATTGTCTGGATTTTTCACTTATTTCTATTTGGAAAGTGTGAATCTATTGTGTTCATGCTGGCCCAGCTTCTCCTGGCCCCTCTCTGCACAGCAGCCAAGTTGTGGGCTTCTCAGTGGCTGGCTGAAAGTGTGTTCCCCTCCTTTTACTCTCGGAACCCTCACCCTTCAACATTTGTGGGCAGTCTCCATGGGTGAATGTTCCTTCTGGTTGCAGCCATGATTTTGCAGGTGGATCTCAACAGCAATGTGGGCAACAGCAGTATTGTGTCTGCCTTCTGCCCCCTGGGATGTCTGCTAGATCTCTGCTTGTCATTGTTCCCTACCTGCGTTTCCCAAAGATGACTGGCTGTACATCTCTTAGGTCTTCATTATTCAGAGGTGTTGAGCTAAGAGTGAGCTTGCTGGCCTTTGTTGCTTTTACTTGGAGGCTGCTGATGTCTTGAAGGAAGTGAGCTGTGCATACACACCAGGGAGGGCTCTGTTGTGGGGGCAGACTGTGTCACAACACTGAGTGAATGTCCACTGCCCTTTGTTGATCCTACAAGCCACATTTAACAAATACCCGTAGTTTGCTACATGGAGGAAATGGCAATTTGAACACCTTACCCTAACATTAAATGGACTGCTGTTCTTTTTCTCTCTTCTAGGCTTTAAGAAGACTCGGAAAAAGAGAAATAACTGAGACATCTGACCTTTGGCAGATAAAGTTGGTGTTGGAGTTTTTCAACTCCCGGAGCCATCAGGAACGGCTGCAGAACCACCCAAAGCGAGGGCTTTTTATGAACTCTGAGTTCCTGCCTGTGGTGAAGTGCACTATTGATAACACCCTGGACCAGTGGCTGCAAGGTAGTGATAGCACTGTGCCCTTGTCGTTTCAGGAGACACTGGACTTGGGCTTTTGTATTCTAACAGGTTTTTATTGGTAAGCAAGATAAATGAGTATTAGCCAAAAGGGCCATAGATTTCCAGC
Source organism: Pedetes capensis (assembly GCA_007922755.1). Taxonomy (NCBI): domain Eukaryota; kingdom Metazoa; phylum Chordata; class Mammalia; order Rodentia; family Pedetidae; genus Pedetes; species Pedetes capensis. The sequence goes on along the minus strand of VMDO01002372.1, from coordinate 70,179 downwards.
TGAGTGAATTAGATTCTGATTATCTACTTCAACTTTGTTACCTGCTTTCTAAACCTTGCAGAGAATATTAATAGAATTTTAAATACCTCTTGACATTAGGACTTTCTCTTATCCTCACGCACAACAGATCATTGATCCTTTCTGGTTCTGTCTTCTGTTTCTCACACATGTGGTCTGGCGCTCAGCTAAGGCCAGCAGACCTCCTCCATGTACACTTAGAACTTTGTTGTTTGTTGTTAGGTGCCATTGAGTTGGGTCTGACTCAGGTACAACAGATGAAACACTACCCAATACTGTGCCATGCTTGGCACTATTGTCAGTGCTTCTCTGCTATTCATAGGATTTTCAATGGCTGATTGTTTTTTGGGAGTGGGCTGCCAGGTCTTTCGTCCAACCTATAGCACCTGATGTTCCCAGGTGGTCTCTTATCCAAATACTAACCAGACCCAACCCTGCTTAGCTTCTGTGATCTGATGGGATTGGATGCCAGGATGGTATAGCTAGAAGCTCTTAGACCTTAAGGTGTGCTTATTGAGTGATTGCTTATTTTACCAGCTCTGTAAGCCAGTCAGTAAGAACCTGGAATATCCTGTGATGGTGGCTTTCTGCCAGCAGAAGTACTGACTTGTGATTGCAGGGAAATTGTAAAGATACTCAAAGCTTATAGAAATGATTCTGACTCACACGAGCCAAATGATGGGGCCTTTTGATCTATGGAAATATATCGTATACCTGAAATTGATTTTCCTCAGTCTTTTCATTTTTTTCAGTTCATTCACATCCTTCCAGTAAATACCTGACAGCAATCTGCTTTGGTAAAGTATTAATCCCAGTAATATCAGTAAGAACAATTCTTGCTTGATTCTTTAAGCTATGCGTAATCAGTATAAACTAAGAGTTTGAATATAATTTAGCTAAAAGCTATCCTGCTGTAATCTAGGAAATAACTTTCTGGGAAAACATTGTAAACCAAATTGTGAAGAGCATATGTGGCAAGCAGTAATTTCAGATTCTGTGTTTGTATTTAACAGCTGCATCTGATCCATCCTTTCCTCTTTGGATTTAAAAAGATCATGTAGTTCTAAAACTTTTTTGATAGTCATTTTTATTCTCATTTTTTGGGAAATATGTTATTTCATAGGTTCTGGTGTTTTTATTCAGTTTAGCATTAGTGGACCATTGCTATTGATGAGAAGTATGTCTTTAGATCTTTGCAGATACTCTGATTTGTAAATATCATAGAATATATTCAAACTTTGATAGTGACTGGATTGTTCCCTAAAATGGTGTCCTTGGTTATGTTATTGTTCTTTAGCACATTTGGTAGATTCCACACTGCTTTGAGCCTCCACCAAATTTGATTTGCCATGAAGAACCATCACTTTTTAAAAACTTTTAAATATATAGTCACACTCTCACAAGCACTAGCAATCAGCTTTGGATGGAGGAGGGAGAGTCTACACATCTGCATCAGAAAGTGCGATTCATACTGTATCTCAGTGAAAAATGCATAGGTGGACCTTTAGGGCCAGTCACTCATAACCCACACTATACTTGTGAAATCTGAAAATGCAACAGGTTTATCATAGTGTAGATGTTTTATGTGTGTATCTTCTCAGTTAAACTATAATCTTGGCAAAGAAAGCAGGTCTTAAGGATAAGAGTATTAAAAGGTTTTCTTAACTTTTTAAATTTAAAGCCCATACAAAGTAAATAGAATAGTATAATAAACCCTATCACGAAGACTTGGTAGTTAGCAACATTCTGCCATTCTTGCTTCATCATACCTTACACCATTGCCATACTCAATTATTTTCCAAATTGTGCCATTTTCCTTTCCCATAAGCCCTGGGCTATTTTGGCATGGCCAGTGTTTTAAAAAGGGCTGGGGTTTAGCTCAGTTGGTAGAGTGCTGCTCTGTGGTCTCTGAGGCCCTAAGTTCGATCTCCAGCACTGCAAAAATTTTGGGAGAAGGACTTGGTAATCTACTCCTGAAGCAATCCTGAGACAGTCAGCCATTGAAAACCATATGAGGGTCTCTATGAGTCGGTTCTGACTTGACGGCACATAACAAGTCTTTTAAAGTTTAGGTAGTGTAGTGATTGTATATGGTATCTCAATACAGCTTTAATTTGCATCCCTTGATGCGTAAGGATGTGAACAGTGTTTCATGTGCTTATTGGCTATTCATACACCTTTTTTGAAGTGTCTCTTCCATTTTTTTACCCCTTTTGTAACTTGTTTTTTTTTTTTTTTTTTTTTCCTGTGGTATTGGAAGTTGAACCCAAGGCCTCATGCTTGCATGCTATGCAAGTGCTGGGCCACTGAGCTGCACCCCCAGCCCATTTTTTTTTTTACTTTTTTGAGACAAGGTCTCACTAAATTGCACAGACTGCCTCTGGTCTTGAACTTGCAATCCTCCTGCCTCTGCCTCCCGAGCCGCTGGGATTGTAGGCGTGCGCCACCGCGCCTGGCTAGAAACTTGGTTGTTTTGATTTTTGAAATTTATGTGTGTTCTTGTGTCCTGGCTACAAGTAGTTTATCAGATATGATTTATAAGTATTTGCCTATTCATTTCCTTGATGTTTTTTGATGAACAGAAATTTAAAATTTTATGAAGTCTAACTTATCCATTTGTTTTCTTTTGTAGTTACTGCTTTCTGAATGATGTCTAAGAAAATTTTGTTACCCTAGGTCATGAATATTGTTTTTGTTTTCTATTAAGAACTTTATACTTTTAGCTTTTATATTTAGATATGTAATTGATCTCTAATTAGTTATGTGGTACAGGTAGCAGTTGAGGTCCTCTTTTTTTTTTTCCTTAGTACTGGAGGCTGAACCCTGGGACTTGCACCTGCTAGGCAAGCGCGTAACCACAGAAATGCACCCCCCAGCCCCTTTTTTATTTTTAATGTTGAGAAAAGGTCTTGCTAAGTTATGCAGGCTACCTCTGGCCTTGTATTCATGATCTTCCTCCTACCTCTGTTGCCTGAGTCCCTAGGATTATAGGTGTGTATCACAGCACCCAGATTGAGGTTCATTTTTAAAAATTTGTTTGTTGATTGTTCTAGGCCCATTTGTGGAAGTCATCTTTTTTCTTACTGATTAGCATTAGGGTCTGTTTTGAAACTCAGCTCACTGTAGACGTGTGAGTGTTTCTGAGGTCAGTTTTGCCCCTTTGATCTGTTTGTCTCTCCTGTGGTAGTGCCCTGCTGTCTGAATGGCTGTGGGTTTGGAATCTGTTTTGAAGTCAGTGTAAGACTTCCTGCCAAAGTACTATTGAGAAGGATATTGCTTGCAGGATGAAAGAAGAAAAGTCTTAAATTATAACTAAGTGCTTATTAAGAAACAGAAAAAGCAAAAAACAAAATAAACCTGATGGAGGCAAATAACAGGAATCAGTGAAACTAAAAACAGAAAAACAGTAGAGAAAATAGTGAATTAAAAAGCTGGTAGATGTGAGAAAGTCATTAAAGAGACACTAAGCCATGTTGTTCTCCTTTGTAGGCAAAGGACATTCTCTTCTACCTCCTTTAATCTCTCTCCCTCTGCTGCCCTTCCACCCCCAAATGCTTCCCACTTCCCACAAACCAACATCCTTGTTGCTGTGCTCAGTGGAATTCTTACAGTTTTCATCTGCATCTCTACAGGCCAGGACTTTTAACTACTGCTTTCTTCTTGAAATGGACCTCCTTGACTTCTGGGACAGCACCCCTTCCTGTTTCTTTATCTCTTTTTAAAGCTCTCGGGCATTCTTTCTTATTACTTGTGGTTGTCATTTTGTTGTCATTCCTTCCTCATCCCTTCTTGGATTCATCGTTGTTTGCTCTTCTTCCCTTGTCCCCTCCTGCAGTAGTCAGTCGCTTACCAAAATCTTCTAATGTAACTCTTGATTATTTGTGAATCTGTCTACATTTTACTACTACTGCCTAGAGCAAAACTGTTACTATGTCCTCCCTGTACCACTATTAGAGCCTCCTAAGTAGTTTCCTTGCATTTTACTCTCATCTCTCTTTTAACAGCTCTAGAATATTCACAGAATGGTCTTTTAAAGAATAAACTCTTGCTTAAAACTTTCAGTGTCCTGTGTGGCCACCAGGACCTCCCTGACCTTCAAGGCACCTCCTTCCCCCTACAGTCTTTTTGTACAATTGTGGTTCCTTAGGAGCTCTACTTCTACTATCTTGGATCCTTCCAGTTCCATGAAAGCACTGAGCTTCTTTTTCTCTCCCTAAAACCTTTTGTTCTTGGTCTTCACCTGCATCCTTACAGCCTCATTTATATGCCCCTTTTTCATAGGCCTTCCATGTCCTCTCTACCTCAAGCAGCTTTCCTGCCATCTTTTTTTAAACCCAGGGCCTTCCATATGCTAGGCAAACATGCTGCCAGTGAGCTACATTTCAAGCCCTTTTTAAAAACTTTTATTTATTTTTTATTTTTGTTTTGACACAGAGTCTTGCTAAGTTGTGCAGGCTGCCCCTGACCTTGAACTCTTGGTCCTCATGCCTCAGCCTCCTGAGTAGTTGGGATCACATGTTTCCTCCTTCCTTTCTCTCGTGGGCTCCCTCAAATTTTCTTTCTGTTTCAAAGGCTGTCTGCAAGTGACAGAAGGCCTGACTGACGCTACTTAAACAGTAGGGACACAGATAAGCTCATGTTGTTGGAAGTGAGCAGTCAGTGCAGCCTTAAGAAGCCCTGTGCTGCAGCAGCTTCAAGTCCATTGCTCTGAGGTTCCATGTATTATACTCTGTGCCATCACTTTATCCTCATAGTGCTTTTTTCCTCACAATAATAAAATGGCTGTAACAGTTTCTTACCTCAAGCTGAGTACGATGTCTGGAGGAAGAATAGAGTTGCTTCTAGAAGCTTTGTTATATGTACGAGGAATTTTCTTTCTCAGAAACAAACGTGGTGTTGAGCATGTCCTCCTGTATCTGGCCTGAGTTGCATCTTGTGCACATTCCATAGTACCCCCCTCCTTGGGGCAGAGCATGTCTTACACTGAATGCTTATCTCTGCTTGTCCTGAGCTGATCACTGAGCGTTGACCTCTTTAGGCCAGTGGTTCTGAAAGTGTGGGGCCTGGAGCAGCAGCAGCCACACCTGGAACTTGTAAAAAATGCAGTTTTCTGATCCTGTCCCAAATCTGTCAAACTGGAAACTGTGGGGTGGGTTCTGTCTGTGTTTTAACCATCATCCAGTGGATTCTGATGCGCCTTGAAGTTTGACCCAGAGACCTTCATAGCACTCACGTCAATTTGTTGTTATGCATTTGTTTATGCATTGTGTAAGATCTCTCTCCCCCACAGCAGTCTAAACTTAGCAATGACAGGCCTCACTCTAATTTGCCACAGTAACCTCGTCACCCAATATACTATTGCCTGGTTTATACCAAGTGTTCAATAAGTTCATAATGAAAAAATAATAAAAATAAGCATCCATGTGCCTCCCAGTTGTGTCCTCAGTTGGTTCACTTTCTTTGTGTTCCTCTTGCAGCTGGGGGTGACACGTGTGTGCACGCCTACCTCAGTGGGCAGCCCTTTGAGGAATCTCAGCTGAGCATGCTGGCCTGCTTCCTCGTCTACCACTCCGTGCCAGCCCCACGGCACCTGCCACCTATGGGACTAGAAGGTAATTGTGTGCCTCACCTGCTCTTTAGTACCTCTCTTACCAATCCATTTCTGCTTTTAGTTTCTTGGCAGGAAGAATTTTTACTGAGTTAACTTTTTCTAGTTTGACTTTCTGAAAATAAAACCATTTTTACACAGGCCAGACATTTTTGCTTGTATTCAGAAAAGAATGTCTTCTTCTTTACAGAGCAACAACACCAGTCTATAAACTATAATATATAATCTTAATTTCTAGTATTGCAAAGCTTTAAAATTAATAGGTACCTTATTTTGTGTTTACATTTTTCATAATAGAAAGTATAAAAATTAATATTACTGTTTTTCAGAATATAATAGCAGACATAAAGTATATATAATAAGGCGAATAATAAAATATCATGAATTCAGCTAGGAACTATGGCACATACCTGTAATTCCAGTGACTCAGGAGTCTGGAATGTAAGGAAACAAAATCCCAGGTGGGAGGGAACAGTAGAATAATAATTCAAAACTGTGGATACATTCTGCACTTGAGGGGTTTACCAAATTTTATACTACATATGTGCAGGATAAGACTTTAGGAGATCTAGCAGAAGCAGAAGGCTAAAAATGTGAGTAAAAATTTCAGTAGCAGCCTAGTGTTAAAGAGGCAAAGGGTGGAGTTCAGGGCCTGCCAAGGGAAAGTGGCTGTGCTAAGGATCCTAACCATTTGGGTGACATAATAATAGACTAAACCTTATAAGTAGAGGTAAAAATGAAGCAGCCCAAACCTCAAATTGGCTGAGAGCAGAACTGAGATCTGCTTGTATTGTGTCTGCCTGATAAAAGAAAAATTAACCTCTTTAAGGGGGAGGAAATATATGGAGCCATTGTAGTTTTTGATAAATAGTATTTAGTATTGAATCAGAAATTTTAAGATATAATGGAGGGAAAAATCCCACAGCTAACAGAAGTAGACCTATATGTGATCCTGATATTGGAGTTATCAGACAAGGACTTGAAATAACTCTGGCTAATATTTCTAAGAAATAAATATTGGGAAAGATAGAGAATTTCACCAGAATCCTGGAATCACTTAAAAAGAGTTAAGTGATTGCCAGCCTCAGTAGTACACACCCATAGATCCCATAGATCAGCAGGTGGAGGCAGAGAATCACAAGTTCGAGGCCAGAGGCAACCTGCATACTCAGCACTGTCCTGTCTTAAGATAAAAAGTAAAAAGGTGGGGCAGAGAGGTGCAGCTCAGTGGTGGAACACTTGCAAAACATGTGTGAGGCCCTGGGTCCAACTCCCCCAGTACAGGGTAAAAAAATAGTTAAATGGAAATTCTAGACCTGAAAAATATGATAACTGAAATTACAAATTCAGTTCCTGGGTTAATTGGCATATTAGCACATAAAATTGGAAGACAGGTGAGTAGACAGTAAACAGATTGAAGCACAGAGGGAGAAGAGGTGGAAAACACAGAAACAAATTTAAGAGACATCTGGAGCACAGTGAAAAATCATACATGCATATAGTTGTTGTTACAAAATAAAAGGAGAGAAAATGAAGCAATATTTGAAGAGAAAGAGGTTAGGGATTTTGACAAATATTTGGTGACTATCAACCCACAGTGAGCCCTAAGCAGGATGCATACCAAAAAAACAATGCCTAATTGTATAGTCAAATTGCCAAAAGGAAAAAGAAACAATTTTGAAGCATGAAGTTCCTTTCGAGCCAGGATGAAATATCAGGGACTTGATTTACTCTACTACCTAAAACCAAAAAACCTGGACAATGCATACGAACCAGTGATTTCTGAGATATATTGCACAATAGGAAATGAAGAACAGTGATCCCTGAGAGATGAGAAACAGATGAGATGACCCATGGATGATAGCCCCAGCTTACTTCCTTGAGAGTTTCGAGACTGTTCCGGAGAGAGAGGGCACCCAGGCAGAGCCTGGAAGACTTCCTGAGTTGAGGGGAGGGAGCTGAGAGTACAAGGGTTATCAAGGGACGTGGAGTTTGTAAGGTGGATACCAGGGCTGAGAGAGTTGGAAAGAGAATTCCAGACCTCTGCACGGGGTCCCCCTCACAACTCTGGCACCTACTTAATGATCAAACATGCATGTAAAGAATAACCTGGAGGCAAGAGCTGTCTAAATGGATTCCAGGCCGTATTTTCTGTTGTTTACACAGGGCCAGGAATCCTGTTTGTTTGCACAGTTTCATAGTTCCAGGGGCCTCAGGTAGAGTACTTAGCAGTGTTCTGCCTCAGTCATGGGAAATAGTCAGCCATAGACTAAACAGAATTCTGGTCCCACCTAACAAATGTTAAAAGCCAGGTGTGTAATCCCAGCATTCAGGAGGCTGAGGCTGGAGGTTTGAGAGTTCGAGGCCAGCCTGAGCCACATAGTGAAACAGGGTGACACAAATCAAAAAAGCAGCACAACTCAAAAGGTCAAATTGCTTTTCATGTGATTTAACTATATCTCGAATAAGCTTAATGATACAGAAGCACAAAAATATCCAGGACTCAGGAAGATGAAATTTACAATGTCTGGTATATAGTAAAAAATTTTAAGACCTACTCAGGAACAGAAAGTGGGATATTGGGGCTGGTAGGATGCAGGCAGAAAGGTGATGATGCTCAGTAGGTTTAGGTGATGCATTCGCACCTCCTCTGGTGCCATGGTTCTAGACCTTGGCTGTACAACAGAATTGCTTGGGGGCTTCCAAATCCTGGCATGCCTGGGCTGCACTCCATGTGAATCACATGTAATCTGTGTGAGACCAAGGTGGAGAATCGTTGCTTCTTAGAGCAAAAGGCGTTAGATCAACTTATGTTACTCATTTGCAGCCTGTGTTCTTTTTTTAGGTAAACCATTGACTTCACAGATTAGGAATTAAAGTATTAGAACCAGTAAAAAAAAAAGTCAGTTAAATAGTAATTAAGGATAGAGAGGCATATTTACAAATTTTATTTAAATATATATTAAACAGTACTAACAGTTTCACATATAGCTGTAGGTCATTAATTTCTGAAGTACAGAATGTATAAGTTAAATGTTTTACATCAAATTATATATTAGAGTGTATTAGGAAATTCATAATTTAGATATAGTCATTGGATAATTCACAGGGAAGAATACCTGCTTCAGACATAATTATCTGAAGTGTCCTTAGAAGGGGGTGTGTGGCTGAATTTATTTACAGATATGACCTTCCACCATCTCCATTTCTTTAGGGAGCACAAGCTTTGCTGAACTCCTCTTCAGATTTAAGCAACTGAAAATGCCAGTGCGAGCCTTGCTAAGATTGGCTCCTTTGCTCCTTGGAAATCCACAGCCAATGGTTATGTGACCACATCTGGTGAGGAGCCTGCCCTGAAACATGACTTCCACACAAAATTGTCACTAAACATTAAAGTGAAAGAAGTATTTCTAAGTCTTACAAGATAACTAGGGGAAATGAGCTGTACATGCTTCACTGTATTTTAAAATCTGTTTTAAATATTCCAGAGAACCTGTTGCTGTCAGCGTTAACATTATACGATGTATAAACTCAGTTAAAATTGACTTGTGTAAATAAAGCTTTTTGGTTTGTTTTAAAAATTCTTGAAAGTCTTTTTTCGTAATGAGTTCAGATTTATTAATACAAGTTATAACCGATCTCAGCTCTGTCTCATTTTTATATATTTACTCTATTTCTTATGTGAAATTTCTGTTTTCATTTGGTCTTGTTGTATGCACTACTTTGGCATTTGGGGTGGCTCTTGTTTGTATTTTTGAGTCCTTCTTTCCTATACCTTGGCTTCCATTGTTTTGTTCCCAGCCTTGATGGTACCCTAAGACCGCTGCCTGCCCCCTCACAGTGAGTGCTCCCTTTCTCCTCTCTCTTGAAACTGGAATATTTCTGTGTCGTCAGGGTATGCCATTACATATGATCCCTCTCTTTTGTGTCAGCCTTCAGTCTGTACACCAGTATGCCCAATGCCTCCTATCAGTCTGGGGCTGAGATTTTTCCATTGTCTCTCTGGAGGATAGAGCTTTGTTGGATAATCTAGTAGATTTTGTGGGAAGGCTGTGAGTATAGTCTCCCTGAGAATCTATCTAGAAGGGGCTCTTCCCCTCCCCTGTCCTCATTAGTTTCTCCCTTTTCTATCTCCTCCTCTTCTCCTTGCCATCTCCCAGCAGTTGATTTGGCTGCTTCCTTCAAGTTCTTCTTCAGTGGTCCAGGACTGTCTATTCCATCTCCCTCTTCCTGTCTTCAGTCTCTGTTGAGGCTCTGGAGGCTCTCGTTCCCTTGATTGCCCTCCAACTCACTGCAGGACCCTTCGCCAGGATACCCATGGGTCAGGGCCCTTTACTGGGGGACACCCACTTGAACAATGGGGTCAGTGATTCATTTGGCTGTTTTGGCTTCCTGGTCACAGGCCGCTGAGATCCATACTGTCCCTGCACCCTCCATTTTACAAGTCTGAGGAAAGGTGGGTTCTGAATGCTGCTGCTCTGCAGCTGTCTGGTGCCTGGGGAAAAGGCAGCCACTTCTTTGTGGCGGGGGAGGGGTGGGCAGGAGCTATAAGAAAAGGGAGAAAGCACAGTCAGCTGAGTGGAAGGCAAATGTCTACATACCACACCATGGTATAAAGGAGCTTGGGAAGATCACCTCTGACCCATCACTGTACTCTGAGTGATGAGACCTAAGAGAAGCCTTGCTTACTCCTATTTGTCTTGGAAACTTGAGGTTCCTCGTGTGTGTGTGTGTGTGTGTGTGTATGTGTGTGTGTGTGTGTGTATGTATATATATATATATATATATGTATATATATATATATATATATATATATATATATATATATATGTATATATATATGGGGCTGGGATTTAGCTCAGTTGATAGAGTGCTGCTCTGCAGTCTCTGAGGTGTCCTGGGTTTGATTCTCAGCACCGCAAAAATGGGAGAAGGACATGGCAATCCACTCCTGAGGGAATCTTGAAACAATTAGCCATTGAAAACTCTAAAGGATTGCTATGGGTTGGACACAACTTGATGCCACCTAACAACAGCAGCAATATATATATGGTGGTTCTTGTCCCTCTGATAAAAAGCCTGCAGGTGAATTAAACTTTATACCAAAGATTCCTGTTTTCCTGTCTCACCTTGTCTTTTTTTTTCCAGAGGTGGAACAGACTCTGCCATACCCTGCAGTGTGGCAGGACATTCACAAGATTATTCTGGTACACCTGTCTGCTCGATCAAAGAGGGCATTTCACCAGAGGGCTCTCTCACTTTAAATCCAAATACAAAAGGAAATTTAAACCAAAGAAAGCACATCTTGGAGTGTGAGGCTTGACAGAGTGTTATTTTCTACTAATGTGTCATCTTTTATGTCCTTCCTCACACTTCTTGCTATGTAGTGCTCCCTTTTGTTCCCAGGAATCTCTCTCTCTCCCTCTCTCTCCCTCTCTCTCCCTCCCTCCCTCTCTCTCTCTCTCTCTCTCTCTCTCTCTCTCTCTCTCTTTTTCCAGAGACCACAGAGCCCTGGGAGTTCCTCTTGCCTATAAAAGACTAACTCAGTGGAGCTTGCTTCATATGGGAGCAAGACACATGAAACCTAGAAGCTAATTTGTCTTCTTTCCTCCCACCAGACTCATGGTAATTGGTCCCTTTTCCAGAAAGGATGACTTCAGTGTTTTTATTGTTTTTAATATATATTATGTTTTAAGATTATGACTCAGCTCAAAACTCTGCAGAGACTATTATCTAGGAAAGCATTTCTAAGAATTATCCTTAAAAAAGAAAAAAAAGTTGAGACCTTGTGTTACAGATTACAAGATCCGGCAATCAAATTCATTTGGGGAATTTTGATAGAAACATTTTCTTTAACCATGTGAGTACTTGGAGCCCTCACTATGCTCATGTGCATGACAGGATACAGAAGAGCTTCCTCCCACACCCACCCAGCTCAGGGGGTGGCTTCAGGGACACAGGATGGCGCTAAGCTGACCCTGCAGAATCCCCTGCAGGACTATCCCTCACCTGGACCACCATAGCCTCTGCTCCACAACCCCGCCGGTCGTTCCCAGGCCCTGGAGCTAGGGGGCGCACTGCCGCACCCGGCTCCAAACCCAGTGTTGCGGATTCTGGGCCTGGATCTGAAAGGGAAACACAAGGTGAGCCCTGGAGGATGGGCTCAGCCCCTGCTTATCTCCAGGCAGGCCCCTCCCTGGCTGTCACCCCAACAGACCTCTTCGCACAGCTCTAGGGTAACCCAGGCTCGGTGCCCCATGGCACGGAAGAACTCCATCTTCAGCTTCAAGAACTCCTTGTAGAGGTTTGGCCATTGCTCCTTGCCCAGCAGGAACTGGAAGATGCTCCGCTTGGACATGGGGTTGTCCTCTTCCATGTCAGAGGCGATGTAGCTGCCACGGGAAAAGAGGAGAAATGTGCCAGTCCCTAATCGCAACTCCCAGCCTTGGGCAGGAGAGGCTATGATGGAAGAACCCTGTGTCAGGAAACAGAGTCTGGGGACCCCTTCTTGGCAGGGTCCAGAGGGGCCCCAGGTGTCCTCAACATAACCTGCAGGACCTGTTCTGTGCACACCCCAGGATGAGGGAATTCCTGCTTCCCACTGGCTTCCTCCCTCCGGTAGCTCAGTGTGGACGGCTAGTGGTGTTTCTTGGCCACTTCGATTATCTCAGGATCCTTTCATTTCTCCCACTTGTCCCCTGATGGTCCCATCTGTTCTGTGGCTGAGGAGAACAACGCCTTGGCACACAGCATGGCTGGCTGCTCCAACGGGCAATAGGAGCTGTGGGATTGAGATTTGGGCAGGGGCAGAGCTGGCCCCTGAGTTGGTGCTCACAGGGCCAGGAAGAAGTGGATCCTGTTGTAGAGGTTTCCGGGAAGCCCAACACGGCCGAAGTACTCCACCACCATGGACAGCAGGTACTGTGGGGAGACAGAGGCTGGTGAGGGGTGGTGGGCTGGGGCTGAGGGAGGGTGATCTGAATGGGCCACGGCAGCAAAGACACTCGGGGTCTTGTGTTCCTACGCTATGGTGACATGGCGCTAATGGGAAGGCCCGAGAGGAGTTACAGGAGACAGGGCAGCAATGGACAATCAGTGTCCCCCAGCCCCTGCCTTTGAGAATGTGTCCCTGCAGGGCTTTTCTTGACCCAGCACAAGTCTGATTCTTTCTGCCTGTCCCTCTGGGGGCCATGACTCTGGACCCTTCAACCCTCCATTCTGGGGCTGCAGGTACCTTGTCAGACACCTTGAGGAAAATGTCGGCTTCCAAGAAGCTCTGGATAATGGGATCCTCTGCAAGGGAAGGAAGTGTGATGAGGGACCTGAGCTCCCTTCTGGGAGATCGAATATGTGGCTGTGGTTCCCCTTTCTTGGGACCACTTTGGAGGGAAAGAGCAGCATCCAGACCTCTCCATATGACCTGCTCGTGGAGGGGAAGCACTGCCTCCCTCCAGGAGAGTCTGAGCCTTAATATCAGGAGGAGCAACTGTTCCTTCCATTGACAAGTATGTTGAGTTTTAGCTGTGGGACATGGATTTTGCTGTTACTGAATCCTCAGCATAGTCGGGATGGGATGTGGTAAGTTCCCCAGTGAAGAGATTTGACTTGGTTCTCAAAATTTAACAAATTTGTCTCAGCTCAAAAACTTGGGTGTGCCATCAGGTCTCAGTGACACCATGACTTGTCACTTTGTCATGTTATGATTGCCAAGCTCCCTTTACTGTGCGATGACTGTGGCCCTATGTGATGACTGAGGCCCTGTACAAGGGTGGAGAGTTCATAGCCCTCTGCCTACTGATATCCTTCCTTCCCTGACCTGCATCTCCTTGCTCCCAGCATTGGTGACATAGCTTCCCCTTCTGTACTGAAGCTCATCTGTGTTTAGAGTTGTTTCCTGGAGGTGCCATTTTCCACAGAAGACCTTAGAATGCCAAGTTCTCTGTGTCCTTCACACTCTACCCAAGACAGTGACATTTGTATAGCATGTGTCTTCTCTAGTCTGCCTGGTCTTTAGAAGAGCACTGTCCAATAGAACTTTCTATGATGATGAGACCATTCTATACCTCTGCTGTCCAATATGGCAGCCCTTAGCCCTGTGTGGCTGTTGATCACTGGAAAGATGGCTAGAGAGACTAAGGAACTGAATTTTAAGTTTATTTAATTCATTTAAAATTAAGCTTAAATAGCTGCATGTGGCTAGTGGATGCCATATTGGACAGTGTGACTTTGGTATCGTCCCTAGTCTGCCACACCCAGTCCTACCTCTGGGTCTGATATCATCTTCTCAAACACCTTCTCTGACTCTTGTTTCATAAAGTTCACCTGCTCTCACCCCTCCTCTGGGCTTCATGGCCTTCTAAGATGGTCCTCCTGTGCCATTGTTGCTAGCTGAGATGAGCTGATTTCTGTTCATTTTATTTAGTTTTTGTCTCTCTCACTTGGAGTATCAATAGAAAAAGATCTCATTTGTCCTTTTGTCACTGATCTCTAACATATTGACTGGTGAAAGTCAATGAATATGAGCCCCTTTTCTTTCCCTCCAAGAACTTAGAAAGGATATGCTTCTTACACCATCACAGAACCAAGGGTGCCCTGCATCTGTGCCACCTGAACTTCTCAGCCCTGGGGGGAGGTTTGAGCCATAGACCTTCCACCCCAATTCTTGGTTTCAAAGGGTCCTGAGCACTTCCTTAGCTCAGAGAACCCACCCAGAAGTCGGTAGAAGGCTTCTTGGTCCTCAGGGCGGTAACTGGATCTTCTCTTGTTTATCCTGAGTTTTGTTCCCTCAACATGAGCCACAGTCCATATGTTCCTCTTCTCTCCCCTCCTCCTACAGAACTTTAGCTCTGAGGCAGCTTCTGAGATGGCTGCATTGGAGGCTGGAAGGCTGCTGTCCTGGGTATCTGTGGAAACAAATGCCCCAGATGAATGTGGATGGGACCTGCCTAGGAACTCCTGGGCCTTGCCCTTGCAGCTGACCCTGAAGACTAAGCCTTGCCTCATGAGGACAAGGTGACTAATAGTACTCAGTAGTAACTGGCCCTTCCAGGAAGGATGTGGAAGTCGAGGGAAGACTAAGAACGTACCTGCCTTGATAGTCACCAATCTCCTCGTCTTCTGGCCCCTCTTCCTCTTGGTTCTCTGCTCAGGGACAGTCATTGAAGAGGCATCCCTGGAGGCCCGAGGGCTGCTGTTCTGAGGAACTGCACGGAGAAAGGACCCCGTGTGATCATGGCAATGCTGGGCTCCTCCCTTCCTACTCACCTTGAGGAATTCATATGTAATGTGAGGGCATAAGAGGAATGGCCATCACCCCCTCTTCCTCTGTCTATAAAGGAGGGTAAGAATGGAATTACTCCTTTACCTTTCTTTGCTAGGCAAAGATTGCTCTCTGGTGTCTCTTTCTCTGGACGATTCTGTGTGGAGAACACCTCTATGGAGACAGATGAGTTCTCTGTTTTTCTGTCTTCCATAGCTACAAAAGTGAACAAGGATGTGACCTCTTGGCTTACCCAGACACCCCTTGTCATGGTTCTGGCTGCAGAGAGTCAAGGGAAGGAACAGAGACAGGGCTGAGGCCATGCTGTTCCATCATTCCTCATTCAACCAGGCACCAGGGAAAAGGCCAATGGCCACACACATGCCTTGCCTTCCAGGGGGACCCTTTTCCTCTGACTCTTCTTTGCTGGGTTCTGATGGCTTGGAGCTGTTTCTGAGGCAGTTGATTGTGAATCTCAAAGGAATCCTGTCTTCTTGCTATTTCGTTCTGCTTACTTTGCTTCTTTTGAAATAATAATTAGATGGTAATAATAGTAGCTAATAGTTATTGACTACTTATTAAACTTTAGATATTGATCTGTGCATTAAGAATCACCTTAGTCATTATAATCAGTGAGGCAAGGATTATAATTCACCTGATTTACAGGTGAGGAAACGATGTCTGAATTTGCCTAGGGTATGTCCCTTGCCTGTGGCTAGAATACCTGGCTCTTTTTATTCATTTATTTTTCAGTTCATGCTAGGCAGATGCTCTACCGTGGAGCTGCACTCCCAGCCCCATTTTTAGTTTTTATTTTGAGACAGGGTCTTACTAAGTTGCATAGGCTGCCTTTGGCTTCAAACTTGGGATCCTCTTGCCTCAGCATCCCAAGTCACTGGGATCACAGGTATTCACAATGGTGCCTGGCTTGGCTACAGCACTTTGGATTTGGGAATAGAACTCACAGCGCTCATAGGAAGACAGGCTAGTGAGCTTCAGTCACGTTTCCAGTGCAGTCAAGATGGATAACCTTAAATACTTATTATTTTTGTCATCAGCTCTACATACATATCCCTATGAACCACTATAAATTCATAAGCAGTCAAGTCTAGCCCAAAATATGAGCTGGTACCACTGTCCTGCAGGCTCTCTGAGGCTCTCAAGGCAGCCATTGGTGGCTGAGTTTCCTGTTGGTCCTCCTTCCTCCATTTCACTTCATTCTCTTTGTTCACATTCCCTCCTATTTTCCCCCCCAAATTCAAGACCAGTTTTTGTTCTTGCTGCATCACCAACTGAATCTGGAGACTTCTAAGTGATCCCCTCTACACCTGTGAGATTTGGTGGAGGAACCCAGTTTGGGATCTAAGGTGCAGTTCAGGGCAGGAACTGTTGTCACCCACCTACAGTAAGCACCTGGTGGTCTTGAGATTTGGGCCTTGAAGCTGATTCACACTTACTCAGTTTTACTACTGTGAAAAGAGTACTGGCTGTAACCAAGTGGTCAGGATCAAATAGCTCCCGAGACTCCAGAGCCCTTGTCTTGCATCACTAATGACATCACACCATTCCACCAGGACCTGCTCCTCGGACTATAAAAGGAACCCAAGAAAAAGGCCATGGCTGGTATCTCCTCTGAATTCTCTCTTATCCCAATGTTACCTCCACTTTGAAACTTGTCTGTGTTTAATCCAATCTATTAATGATACTAAATGAGAATGATATGCCTACACATCAGAAAATTGAGAAAATACAAAATTGAGCATTTATAGTAAAAAGTTTATTTTTTACAAAGTTTATTTTTATAGTAAAAATTTATTTTACTGTTTTATGTGTGTTTAGCTACCATCATACTAAAATTTAAAAATTTTTAAGTTTTATATTTTAATATATTCCACATGCAATTGTACGAAGTAATACAGAGAGCTCCTATATCCCCTTCACTAAATTTTCTCTTATGGGAATAACTTGCATAACTATAGCACAATATCATCATAGGAGATTGAGATTGGTACAATCCATTGATTTATTCAGATTTCACTAGATTTATATGCAGGCACTTATGTAGCTGTATTGAGTTCTGGGCAGTTTTATCTCTTGTGAATGATTGTGTAATTATCATCACAATTCCATTACAAGGAGTCTTCACACTTCTCTTTTATACTCTTTCCTTTTTCCTAATCCATGGTAACCACTAATATCTTCAACTCTATAATTTTATTTTTTCAAGAAAACTATATAACTGGAATCTCCATCATAATTTGTTAAAAAGGCTAATCTCCTAGCATCAGCATAATTCCCTGTGATCCATCCAAGTAGTTGCATGAATTAATAATTAATTTCTTTTTATTTGCTTAGTAGTACTCCAAGGTTTTATGGTAAGTGCATGTATTAGTTAGCATTCTGTTACTGTAACAACATGCCTGAGATAATCAACTTACAGAGGAAAGAAAGCTAGATATAGAGCTATTGCCTAGCATGCAGGAATGTCAGCACCAAAAAAAAAAAAAAAAAAGAAAAAAAAGGAAAATTTTTGGTGTAAAGTTTTGGAGATTTCAGTCAATGGTTGATTGACCTTGTTATGGCAATGCAATACATCATGGGGGGAAGCATATCGTAGAACAAGCTGCTTACATCATGGTAGCAAAAAGGAAGCAAAAGAAGAAAGGGTCTAGTGGGAGGTGTTAGGTCACTGGAGGCACATCCCTTTCACCCCCTCTCAAGGGTGTGCCTCCAATGACCTAACATCTCCCACTAGACCCAGTTTCTTAAAGGTTCCACCACCTCCCAATAGCACTATAGGCTGGAGACCAAGCTTTTCACACATGGGCCTTTGGAGGATATTCCAGATCCAGACTCTAGCAGTGCATATGTATTTTGCAAGATCCTATGCTCTGTTCTAGAGGTATCCTACAGTCTTACATTCCCACCAACAGTGTATTAGTGAACTGACTTCTCTGGATGGTCGGTGTTTGATGTCTTCACTAGTTTTTACTCTACCCATATCTTGTCATTATTTTAATTGGTATTTTTCTTAATAACTAATGTTACCAAATATCTTTTCACATTTGCCATCCCTGTATCTTTTTTGTAAAATGTCTGGTCATGTCTTTCCTAATTAAATTGTTTTCTTCCTTACTGTTGAGTTTTGAGAGCTCTTTATATATTGTAAACATGAATGCTTTGTTAGATATGTGATTTGCAAATATTTTCTGCTAGCTTATAACCTGTCGTGTGTGTGTGTGTGTGTGTGTGTGTGTGTGTGTGTGTGTGTGTGTGGTACTGGGGGTTGAACCCAGGGCCTCACATCTGCATGCTTTGTAAGTGCTGGACCACTGAGCTGCGCCCCCAGCCCTTTCTTTTTTTTTTTTTTTTTTTTTTTTACTTTTTGAGACAGAGTCCCGCTAAATTATGCAGACTACCTCTGGTCTCGAACTTGCGATCCTCCCACCTCTGCCTCCTGAGCCACTGGGATTACAGGCATATGCCACTGTGCTCAGCTAACTTGTCTTTTTATCTTCCTAATAAGTCCTTAAAATTTTCATAAGGACTTGTTTATCATTTTTTCCTTTTTTGGAATGTAACTTTGATGTCAAGTCTATGAACTCCACTAGCCCCTGATTCCAAAGATTTCTCCTATGTGTATTTTCTAGAAGTTTTAGTTTTAATTTATAGTTAAGTCCTTAACTTGCTTTGAGGTTTGTGAGAGATGTGAGGTATGAAGTTTAGGTCAAGTTTCTTTCTTGCTTTTTCTTTTCCTTCCTTTTTTTTTGTTGTTGTTTTGTTTTTATGAGATAGGCTGGCTTGGAATTTGCGCAAGCTGCACTTGAACTTGGCTCCTGCCTACACGTCCCAAGTGCTAGGATTATGTGTGTCATTATGCCTGGCCTGAGTTAATTTTTTTTTTACTATAGATGCAATTTCCATCATAATTTGTTGAAAAGACTATCTTCATTTGAATGAATGAATTGCTTTTGTGCCTTTGTCAAAAGTCATATTTCTATTTCTGGGTTCTCCACTATGTTCCAGAGATTTGTGTGTCTGTCCTTACACCAATACCACATTGCCTTGGTATACTAAGCTAAGTGCTAGGCAGAGCTATTCCTTTGCTTTCTTCTTTTTCAAAATCATTTAAGTTATTCAAGGTCCTATGCCTTTCTATATTATTTCTTTCTTATTGTAATGTACTTGCTAGGTAAGGGCTGTACCACTGAGCTATATCCCCTGCCCAATATACTTTAAGTAATAAACTTATTTATGTCTATAAAAATCTTTGTTTGGATTTTGACAGTAATGGTATTAAGCTTTTAGATCAATTCAGAAAAAATTGACATCTTTCCTATGTTGCATATCCTAATCCATGAACATGGTAAGTCTTTTCATCTCTTTGGGCCTTTGATTTCTTTCATTAGCATTCTGTAGTTTTCAGCATCAAAGTCCTGTGTATGTTTTGATTTTTACCTAATGTATTTATTAGCTTTTGCATTGTTGTGATGAAAATACCTTAGAGAAACAAGGGGGGAAGGATTTATTTTGGTTCATGCTTTCAGAGGTTCATTCCATAGTAGCAGAGAAGGCATGGTGGAGCCAGATGTGTGACAGAGACTCTTCACATCACAGTGGTCTAGGAAGCAGGGAGCTTACTGAAACTGCAGGCCAGATATATGCATCAAAAGCTTGCCCCCAGTAACTTACTTCTGCTAGCAAGATCTTACCTTCTAAAACTCCCACAGCCCCCCAAAATAGCATCAGTAGCTGGGGCTTGACTGTCCAAACATGTACCTGTGGGGGCCATTTTATATTCAAACCATAACACCTAAGCTTTTCATTTTCTTTGGACTGATTGTAAATGGTATTATTATGTTTCAAAATTCAGTTTCCATATTTCATTGTTAGTATATAAAATGCTCTTGCTTTTTGTGTTGTAAACTTGCAAATCCACTTTTTAGTTCTAGGGGGTTTTGTATATAGATTACTTGGAATATTCTATATAGATATCCCATCTGCATATAGGGACAATTTTATTTCTTCTTTTCCAAACTGTATGCCTTTTATTTATTTTTCTTGCCTTATTTGTTGGTTAGAAGTTCCATTGATATGTTCAGTAAAAGGGGTTAGGAGTGAATATCTTTGTCTATTCCCAATCTTTAGTGGAAAATATTTGGTCTTTCATCATTAAATATCTTAGCTATGGGATTTTTAGAAAATTTTTTTATGATGTTGAGGAAGTTTCTCCTAGTATTAGTTTTCTGAGAAGTTTTATTATGAATTTTTATTTATTTATTAGGTTTTATCAAATGCCTTTTTTCTGTATCAATTGATGCAAACTCATGATTTTTCTTCTTTGTCCTGTTGATATGGTTGTTGTTGTTGTTGTTAGGTGCCGTCGAGTCGTGTCTGACTCATAGCGACCCTTATTGGGTTTTCAATGGTTGATTGTTTTCGGGATTGCCTCGGGAGTGGGTTGCCATGTCCTTCTCCCGTTTTTGGGGTGCTGGGAATCGAACTCGGGACCTCAGAGACTGCAGAGCAGTGCTCTACCAACTGAGCTAAATCCCAGCCCCATTGATATGGTAGATTGCATATATTAACTTTTGAATGTTAAACCAGACTTACCTCTTTGGAATAAATTCTACTTACCCATAATATAGAATTCTGTTTATATATTGCTGGATTTGATTCATTGTGTTTTTGCATTGAAGTTCAGAACAGATAATAGTCTGCAGTTTTCTTTTTGTAGGGTTTGGTGTCAAAGCAGTCTATAGCCATACCTCTCAGGCATCTGACCTTGTCTGATCTCAGAAGTTAAGCAAGTTAGGGCCTGGTTAGTTCTTGGATGGGAGACTGCCTGGGAATACCAGGTGGTTTAGGCTTGAGAGAAGGATCTGACAGCCCACTCTTGAAACAATCAACTATTGAAAACCCTATGAATAGCAGAGAAGCACTGACAATAGTGCTGGGCATGCACAATGTTGGGTAGTGTTTCATTCTGTTGTACATATGGTCACTATGAGTCAGACCAGACTCTACCACACCAACAGCAACAACAGTGTCAAGGCATACCACTGTACTCATAAAATGAATTGGGAAGTGTTCTTCTATTTTCTGGAAGAGATTTTCTAAAATTAGTGTTAAATCCTCTTAATATGTTTGGTAGAATTTCCTCCAGTGAAACCATGTAAGCCTAGAGATTTCCTTTTGGGGAGATTTTAAATTATAAATTCAATTATTTTAAAGATGACAAGACTAGTCATCTTGATCAAGTTTTGAGAAGCTTATTGTTTTTGAATAATTGATCCATTTATTCTAAATTATAGAACTTATGAGCACCAAGAGTTTGTTGTTAGATGCTGTTGAGTTGGTGTCCAACTCATAGCGACCCTATATACAATAGGCGAAACACTATTGTTAGTACTTCTCTGCTATTTATAGGATTCTCAATGGCAGATTGTTTTTTGGGAGTGGGTTGCCAGGTCCTTCTCCCAAGCTTCCAGCACCTGGTGTTCCCACATGGTCTCCCATCCAAGTACTAACAAAGCCTGACCCTGATTAGCTTCTGAGATCTGACGGGATCCGACGCCACCGTGGTAGGGCTGCTCCCTTGTTATCCTTGTTCTGGTTGCAAGATCTGTAGTAATATCCCCCTTTTAGTCTTGTATAGGTGATTTTTGTCTTCTCCTTTTCTCTTTGTCAGTCTCTCTAGGGATATCAATTTTACTGATTTTTTCCAAAGAACCAGCTTTTTATTTTCTTGATTTTTCCCAATTAAACTTCTTGTTTCAGTTTTACTGATTTCTGCCCAGACCTTTACTATCTCTTCTCTTTTGTTTGTATTGGGTATAAGTAGCTCTTCTTTTTCTAATTTCTTGAGGTAAGTACTTAGATTATTAATTTTCTTTTCTTTCTTTATTATTGTTATTATTGTTGTTTTATTTATTTTTTTTTGACATGTTTTTGCAATATAGCCCAGGCTAGCTTTAAACTCACTGTGTATCCCAGGTTGGCCTCAAACTTGGGATGTTCCTGCCTGAGGCCTCTGAGTGCTGCTGGGATTGCAGGAGTATATCCTCATGCTTGGCTTCCTTTTTCTTAATGTAAGCCTCTTAGTGCTATACATTCCCCCCGTCATTGCTTTGGCTGCATCCCACATAGTTTGAATGTTGTGTTTTCAGTTTCACCTAGTTCTATTTATTTTAAAATTTTCTTTTGAGACTTTCTTTCTGTTCTACTGATTATTTAGAAGTATGTTATTTAATTTGAAAAGGTGAGGGACTTTTCCTTCAGTCTTCCTATTATTGATTTCCAATTTGATTCAATTATGGTCTGAAAACATATTCTTTATGATTTTAATCCTTTTAAACTAGTTGAATTAAAAATAATATCCACAGAAAATTTAATTTAATTTTAGGAACTAAAGTATAAAAACATTGATTAATCTTAACCTTCAGTATTAGTAGAGCATCAATGTATATACCTGAAAATTCACTCACTTTGCAAACAGTCCTGGAAAATGACAAGGCTTTAAGCTGAGATTCTTAATTCTGTTTCTTGCTTCTTAAGTCTTATGGCATATTTATTCATACAATACCTTGGGTAGAATTTTTTTTTTTTTTTTTTTTTTTTTTGGCAGTACTTGGGGGTTGAACACCGGGCCTTGTGGATACTTTGCAAGTGCTCTACTGCCAAGGTACAACCCCAGCACTCTGTTTTATATTTTCTATTTCAAAACTGTTAAATCATGCAAGCTGACCCTGGCCCCAAACTTGCAATCCTGACTCTGCCTCCTGAGTCACTGGGATTATAGGCTTACGCCACTGTGTCCAGCTTGGGTAGACACTTTTGAATTAGAGATTATTTGTGGAACATGAAGAAATATAGAATCTTCTGGGAGTTGCTTATTTACTTAATATTATGTTCTCAAGGTCCAACGATGTTGAATATTGCTACAGTTTTTCATTTTTACTGTTGTATAGCATTCCATTGTTTGACTGTATTACAGTTCGCTTATCAGTGTTTTAGAAGTGGATATGGTATGGCTTTTAAGATTTTTCTATTGGGAGACATGGTTCCACAAAATAGCTCTCATTATCTCCTTTGATCGTGAAGCCCATTTGCCTGATACTATTTTCTTGTGGTTATTTTAAATATTTTTTATTCTGTTTCAAGTGTGCTCACAATTGCTCACTAAAGAGCTTCTATTTTACCTGATGTTCTCTGACACTGTGTCAACCAAGGAAGGAGGGCATTGCCTCATTACTACCAGGTGGGAGTGAAGTCCAGGTTTTCTCCTTGACTCTGTTGACATGGGACTGCAAAGGGATGCCTCCTTACTGCTGCGTGGGGATGACAGCCAGCAGCCCCATGTTGCTTCCATGAACACCGCAGTGGGGAGGGGTAATGGAGACAATTGGTGGGCACACAGACACGAAAGAACATGCTGACCTGGAGAGAAGCCGGTTTATGGAGAGCCAGCGAGAGGCAGGAATCTGCTTGGGCAGCACCTGAGACAGTAACCACTCTGAGCTGGGCAAGGTTGGGGTATTGTAGGGCTGGTACCGTCTTGGTGGGAAGCATAGGCGGGTGAACTTTGCAGGGGGACATTTTTTCTCCTGAATGGTTGGCTGACTGCCTGGCCATCTGGTTTTTGGTATCAGGAACATTCTGACCTTGGGAGCCATTTTGTTCCCTTGTCTAAGGCCTTTCTGGGCACAGTCAAGGGGCATGCTTCATTATTGTCCACATGAAATTCCTGGATGTAGCTTGGCCTTGTGTAATGCCACTCAGGTCCGAGTGGGATGGTCAGGTTGCCTTGTTACCACCAAGAGAGGGTAGCAGGCTCAATTCTCCGTTCAGCCTTTGCTAATAAGTGTGGGGCAGGGGTCACACTCTACTTCAAGGGTGGACTGGTTATTAGACAAAGGGTATAGACAAAGTAAAAAGTGTTTGATTATAGACAAGAGTTTTTGCCCTGTTGGGCAGGGCTTTTCCTGGGCTTTTGACTAGAGAGAACAGCTTTTCTTGAGATTTTACTTGTCTGTTCCTCTTGGTATTTCTGGGTTCCTGGCTTCTCCAGCACCAGTCTCAGATATAAGAAACCAAAAAGAAAATCTGAGAACTAACAAACATGTAATTCCTCATGTCCTAAGTCTTTATTCATGCTCCTCTCCACGTTGCAATCTTTCCTGTCTCATATATGATACATAAGAATGTTTACAGTACATAGATGGAATAACAGATGGAAGTTGCCGGGTCCATAACCAGGATTACTGTTAAAATTTTTTGTTTCTAGTCAGTCATTGTCTAGAGCCATACTACTCTGGCATCCAATCTTATCATATCTTGGAAGCTAAGCAGAGTTGGGCCTACTTAGTCCTCAGATGGGAGACCACCTGGGAACACCAGGTACTGTAGGCTTGGGAGAAGTACCCAGCGGCCACTCCCAAAACAATTGGACATTGAGAACTTTATAAATAGCAGAGAAGCAGTGACACAGTGCTGGGCATGGCACAGTGTCGGGGAGTGTTTTGTTCTATTGTACATAGGGTCGCTATGTGCTTAGTTCTTTTCCCTTTCATTTGTTCATTGTTATAGTCAACAATGATGAGAATGGAGGTGACATTCCAGTCAATTTGTGGAACTGGAAGAGAATATTACCTCTCTCTCTCTCTCTCTCTCTCTCTCTCTCTAAAGAAGCTAGGGATATTGCTGAGCAATAAAAAGAAACAACTTGGGTGGATCTCAATGGAATTACATGTGGAAAAAATCAATCTCAAAAGGTTATGTCTGGCATGATTCCATTTATCTAGCTTTATTTTTAATTAATTAACTAATTAGTTAAGTGCTGCTAAGGATTAAGCCCAGGGCCTTGTGCATGGTAGAAAAGTGCTATACCACTGAGCTACATCCCCACCCTTACAGAGCTTTATTGCAGTGACAAATTACGAGGATGGAAAATAGATAAGTAGTTGCCAGTTTAGGGAAGGGGGTGGGGAAGCAGGTGGCTGTTACTATAAAACCAAGAGTATGAGAGTTCCTTGTAATGACAATGCTTTGTGTCTGTGGGGGTGGCCACACAACTCTACATGTAATAAAGTTGCATAGAGCTACATGCACACACATGCGCACACACACATAGACACACACAAACTGAGCACATGGAAAAGTGGTGAAATAGGAATAAGGTGAATGGATGGTACTGATGGCAGTTTTGTGGTTGAGGCCCGACCCTACCCAGAAGCTTCAGTTATGCCTCTCCTGATGATGTAACGCACTATGATTATGCCAGTTATCACTGGGGAAATTGAATAAAGGGCACAAACGATCTCTGGATTATTTCTTACAACTATACTTTAATCTACAATGGCTTAAAAATAAAAAAAAATTAAAAGGAAAACCAAGAATTGTGCTGTCTTCCCCTTTCTTTCTTTGCAGGCTTCCTTCCTTCCTTCCCTGGTGGAAGCCCAGAGGAAATGGAGGCCTGATTTGGTTGCTGGCTAATAGTCTTGCATGCATACACAGAATCTGTTTCTCTCCATTGTAGAGGGGTAAGTTGTTTCTTTCTTGGTGAGCTATTGTTTGGGTTTTGGTTGAGGGAGGTGCCATTTGACCCTATTCTGGAATTATGATTAGGAGATCTGGCTTCTGTAGGCATGATTGTTCCTGCTGTGATCCTTAATGCCTGCCTGAATAGCTCACATTATTTCCTTGACATAGTTCTGAGGCTACATCCATTGGGCCTCGTTCTATACAAAGATGCTAAAGTCCAGACACTCCCCAGATCCCTCAGTGTGCCTTCTCTTATTGGGAGAGCAAGAGATGTCACTCATGGAGGTTGACATTACATACAGACTTCAGCCTTGAGGGCTATGCTGTGTGTCAAGGGGAGAGAAGTACCCGTGAACCAAAAAGTTTTTGTGGCTATGTGGAGGAGATCAACTTTAAACCCTAGATTTGTGAGATGCTTTGTGTCATTCCTGGTACTTTCAAATCTCTAAAGGTAAACTACAGGATCCACCTGCTGGGTCAGGAAGAAAAGGTTGCCCTGTATTAGTGAACTGTATTGTGTGACCAATAGCAGATGGCTTTATTTGTAGAAACTGAGATGTACTGGTTGTTATGGCACATGCCTGTAATCCTAGCAAATGGGGAGGAGGAGACAGGAGGATTGCAAGTTTAAGGCCAGAGGCAGCCTGCATAACTTGGTGAGACCCTATCTCAAGATAAAAAGTAAAAAATGGGTTGAGGGTATAGCTCAATGTAGACTACTTGTGAAAGCATGCATGAGGCCCTGGGTTCAACCCTGTAGTACTGAAAAAAAGAAAAGAAAAAAAAAAAAAAAAAAAAAAAAAAGAAAAAAAAAAGAAAAAAGAAAAAAAAAAGAATTTTAAAAGGAGATAAAAGAAACTTAGATGCAAAGACATGAATGGGCTTAGGACAACTCTGTCATGAGTTGCAAAATATCTTGCTAGAAAGTCGAGAAATTATCCTTCTTTCTCCCTCTCTACAAAAATATATATTTTTTATGGTTTTGGGGATTGAACCCAAGGCCTTGCATATGCTAAGCAAGTGCTCTACCACTTTAGCTATACCCCCAGCCCTATATTTTAGTGCCAAGTAAACGTGATTGCTAGGTAAAATGCACAGAATTTCTCAATTTTCACTAAGTATAGGGGTTTCACACACAAATGTCAATGAAGCCCAGAAGAAAACTTAAATATGTGAAGTCAGTGGCAAATAATCATGGGAAGTATGAAGTACTGTCAATAGATGCTGGGCTCAGTAGAATGCTGTCAAAGTCAATTTTTAAAACATGTGCTGGCCAGATAATCACAGCTGACTGCTAGTGGCCAGCAATTGCTTCAGTACAAGTTGTTTCTTGTTCCTGTATTCTGAACCCAGGAATTCAGCTTGAATTTCTGCTTGTACATAAGTAAAGCACAAATATCAGTGGCTTAAAGAAGATAGGGTTGTCTGCTTCTGGTTGGGTCGTAGAAAGACATGAGTACTTTCCTCCATGACGATAACAAGAACAAATCATATAGAATAAAAACCATATGTTTCCTGGCCTTTCAAATATTGGCAGATGCAAGGATGAACTGAGCAGCTAAGGACACACCCTCCTTAGATGAGCAGGGGGCCCAGCGCTCTCTAGGGCAAATTCCTGAATGGGCACAGGTAGGAAGAACAGCTGGCTGCCCACAGCCAGGGGCTGTGCAGGCCGAGAAGTTGAGGGTTTGGAAGTTCCAAATGCAAAAATCCTTCTCTCTGCCTGACAACTCTCTCCTATCCATGGTGTCGTGTAGGAAGGTGGCATTAAGAGGGGGCTAGTGGCCTGGAGAATATAGTGGCCTCACACACTCCTGTTGTGCATCAGTTCAGGAGCCCTGCAAGAGGTGAACCCTAAGGTGACCCCAAGCTCTCCAAAACTATGACCACACCTACTGCCAGCACAGGAAATGATCAGAGTCACTCTATGGCAACAGTACAAGAGGCTGAGGTGGGGCTGGCAAGTTTCTCACACTAGATATAAAGCTGTGTGATAGAAATTCAAGTTGGAGATTGCCAGACAGGGTAAAAAAGCAAGACCTAACCATATATTTGCCTGCAGCCATACCACTGGGGTGTCCGATCCTGTCAGATCTTGGAAGCTAAGAAGGATCCGGCCTGGTTAGTATCTGGATGGAAGACCACCTGGGAACACCAGGTGCTGTAGGCTTAGCAAAAGGACCCGGCAACTCATTCCCCAAAAAACAAACAGCCATTGAAAACCCTATGAATAGCAGAAAAGCACTGACAATACTGTTTTGCCGGTTGTACATAGGGTCACTATGAGTTGGACACCAACTCTACAGCACCACCGCCAACAACAAGTATATGTTATTTACAGAAAACACACTTTAAATATATAAAGATACTGATCAGTTAAAAGTAAAACAGATGAAAAAGGAAAAACATGGCCATATTTAGAGTGATTGTGGGTGGGAACTTGCCCCCAGGCCTGGGTCATTTGCACAGGGAGGGAGGACCACTGGCCCAGAGAGGGGTGGCTCACTGGGAGCTATGTGGCATTTGAGGGATCACTGCAGACCGTGGTGGCAGAGAGTACTCTGGGCTTGGGGAGCCTTCTGGAAATGGCTGCTTGTTCTTTCTTTCTGTGACCCTCAGGTGGCCCTGGCTGGAGCTCTTCCCAGCAGAGGAAGCCTGGCTGTGGTTTCACGAGGCCTTCTTCCTCTCCCTCTTACAGATCTATGAGAGAGAAAGGAAATGAACGTATTCCTTCATTTTGGTAGAAAGGCTTTTGAGGATTGGCAAATGCTTAATAATAAAGTGTTGCTCACCATGTACTCTTGCTCCAGGGTGTAACTATAAAAACACTTTGGTGCCAAGTACACAGCCAAACCCCATTTCCTTTCCCCATAAGGCAGGAGCAGTGATCCCTTTCTCCTGGGGTTGTTGGGAAGACTGGCTGACACATGATCTTTTCAATAGCATGCCAGGTGAGCATGCCAGGCGCTGTTTGTGGCATTGGGACACGTTAGGTTGTATTAGAGTGCCCCCTAGTGGGATAACTTCTGAACAGCAGCATGTTATTAGGTGCTGTCAAGTCAGTGTCCGACTCATAGCGACCCTGCGTACAACAGGCGAAACAATATTGTCAGTGCTTCTCCGCTATTCATAGAGTTTTCAATGGCAGATTGATTTTTGGGAGGGGGTTGCCAGGTCCTTTTCCCAAGCCTACAGCTTCTGGTGTTCCCAGGCGGTCTCCCATCCAAGTACTAACCAGGCCCTACCCTGCTTAGCTTCTGAGATCTGACAGGATCGGATGCGACAGGGCTATAGGCTGCAGGCAAACAGTAGCATTGGAGCTTCCTTTTTCCTATGTAGAAATTGTTCCAGACAGCATAGGCCACATGGCAGGTCATATGTGCTGGGGACAGAAGGGAAAGTGTGCACTTTACAATTGTTGCAAAAAATAGAATCATCCTAAATGGTTAGTAGGTAGGACTATTATTTATGTCTATTGTAAAATAGCCTGCAGCCGTAGCCCTGTGGCATCTGATCCTGTCAGATCTTGAAAGCTAAGCAGGGCCGGGCCTGGTTAGTACCTGGATGGGAGACCACTGGGAACACCAGAAGCTGTAGGCTTGGGAGAAGGACCTGGCATCCCCCTCCCAAAAATCAATCTGCCATTGAAACCCCTATGAACAGCAAAGAAGCACTGACAATAGTGTTTCCCCTGTTGCACAGAGGGTCGCTATGAGTCGGATACTGACTCGACGGCACCTAACAACAACAACATTGTAAAATAAGCCAATTGCTCAGCTACTTCTTGTTGTGGGTTTTGAGAGACTAACCACCAAAATGCACGGGGGAGTGTTTTGAAAGGGTTAATGGTTTCCAAAGTGTGAGGAATTTAAAGTGTTTTCATTAGAAACGGTGTGTAGCATTTGTAGGACACTTTATTAAGATGCTCAAATATATTTGTGGATGTTGATTAACTTGGGGGCTGAGGTAGGAGGATCATGAGTTCGAGGTCAGAGGCAGCCTACATAACTTAGTGAGACCCTGACTCAAAAGAAAAAAATAGAGAAAGGGCTGGGGATGTGGCTCAGTAGTGGAGTACTTGCCTGGCATGCGTGAAGCCCTGGGTTCAACTTTCAATACTGGAAAAAAAAGAATAAGCCACACTCACCTTCTGAACCCAAATGAACTTTGACATTGTCTGTGCAACATTCTGTAGGAAACTCCCCTGAGGCAGAGAGGAGAACCTCATTCTGCCATGTGGGAGACAATGGTCCCTCTTTTCCCTCCTAGCTGGGAGGCAATTGCAAGCCTCTGCTTTGTTACGATCCAAGTCACAGGGACAGGGCCAGCATGAGTGAGGGGAAGTTCTCTCTGCCCACCATGAGGCTGTGATAGGACAGGGATGTACGAAGAACAGGGTAGGGGTATGCAGAAATATAGCTCTCATTCAATCTGCCGCATGTATTTAAAGTGCCTGGGAGGGCTGCAGAGCTTACTTGCCTGGGTTCTTGGTTTGCCTCCTCTGTGCCTGACTGGGAGGCATTGGCAGGTTTCACCTGGTTCTCAGACTGAGAATCTTTGTACCACATTGAGCTTCCATATAAGCTGGAATAGTAAGGGATTCCATTTATCCTTCCACTTGAGATAAATAAAATAGGGCAAAACAGATGAAAAAGAAAACCCAAATCAAGACAGTTTTCAAGACACTGGCTATCCGGCAATGCAGACCGGTGGGCCCTGGGTGGGGGGAAACAGAGCTGAGCCCTATGACTTCCCTAGGTGGTATTGCCTGGAATCAATCTTTGTCCTTCCCTCCCTCCCTCTGTCCCTCCTTTCTTTCTCTCTCTCTCTCTCTGTCTTTCTTTCTTTCTTTCTTTCTTTCTTCTCTCTGTCTTAGTCTCTGTCTCTCTTTCTTTCTTTTTTGCCTTCTCCCCAATAATCTTTTTTATTAGTAATTTTTACTGTACAACTTAGTCTCATTATGACATTTCCATACATGCATTTCATTGTACATTGCTCATGTCCACCTCCCCCATTCCCCCCTCCCAACCAATGGTCCCTTTTCTACTTGCATGTCTTGTTTGTATGTATATCTATCTATATATATACATCCTGATTTTGCCTTAAGGGAATAATATGTACTGTCTCCTTTCCTTTCTCCCATTACCTTTTCTTCTTGCCCCCTCCCCCTTTTCTTCAGTCTGTTATCTTTCCTTACATTGTCTAGTTTCCAAAATGGGGTGGTGGATGTGGCTGGAGACATGAAGTTGCCTTACCAAAAACATTTTATTGGTGAGCAGTGACTTTGTCATTTTTGTAATGCTGACCACTGCTTTCTGTTGCTATGATTTGGATCTTAAATGTCTCTTTTGCTTATAGTCCCACCCACTTGGGAGGTTGAGGCAGGGGGATTACAAGTTTGGGGCCACTGGGCAACTTACCGAGACTCTATCTAAAAAACAAAGAAATAATCAAGCAAGCAAACAAATAACAAAAAACCCAAGTACCTCCAAGGCCCGTGTGTTGAGCACTTGGCACCCAACCTGGAGTCCTGTTGGGAGATAATGGAACCTTTAGAAGGCAGGGCCAATTTGAAGGAAGTTAGGTCACGGAGGGCGTGGCATTGAAGGGGTTGTTGGGACTCTGGCCTCTTCTTTTCCTCCCGCTTTGCTTCTTGGCCACCATGAAGTGAATAGGCCTCCTCTGCCACTGACCCCTCTGCCACAGGTTCCCACCACAATGGAACTGTGCCACCACCACCCAAAGGAACAGGGCCAAGTGACCATGGACTTAAACTTCTGAAATCATGAGCCAAAAAAACCTTTCCTCCTCTTAAGTTGATTATATCTGGCTGACATCATCTTCACATATCCAAAAGGAAGCCAGAGGCCCTGTTCTTCTCACAGAACAGCTTGGGCAGCCAAACTGCATCCCTTTTATTGGTTTGTTATTGTGTTGGATGAATCAGTGAGCCTGCTGTGTGTACCTCCATCATTTGTACGTCCCCCAAATCTTTACAATACTCTCTTCACAGTTTGATAGTTCCTGTGTTTCTCAGCTTCCTGTTACTATGATAAATACCTGAGATAAATCAACTTATACAGAGAAAAGGTTTATTTTGACTCATGGTTTCAGAGGTTCAAGATCTGATGGTCCTGTTGCTTTGTGCCTGTTGGGATGCAGCACGTCATCCTGGGAGCATGTGCTAGAGCAAATTGAGAGGGGGAAACAGAGGTGGGGAAGAGGCTAGGGTCCCATAATCCCCTTTGAAGGCACACATACCTAGTGTCCTCCCACAAGGGCCCACCTCTTAAAGTTTTTACCACCCTCCAACAGTGCCATACTGTGGACTAAGTCTTTAACACATAAACCTTTGGAGGACATTCCAGACCCAAATTCTAACAGTTTCACAACAGTGTCAACCCCACTGTCTAAGGTGGAATCTCAAAACATTACATTTCATGGCCCTCCTTGATTTTAAGGTGCCAGCGTGTGACTTAGGGTCCAATAATCACCTGTACTCATGTGAGGTGTTGAATGCAAACAGTGGCCATTTGTTGGTGTGCATAGTGGTGGAGCCGTGAGGGCAGAGGTGTGAGGGCAGGGGCTGCTGGCTGTGGCTGTGGTTTCCCCAGCCAGCAGCTTTGAAATGGCACTAGATGCAGCCACTCCTTCCTTGCTGGGTCAATTCTGTGGTGCAACACTGGCTCAACTTTCTCCAGTGCTCAGCAGCTTGGTTTGATATCTTTATGCTATCATCAACCGTTCACTCAGACTCATTAGAGGGGATTCTATTGCCTATACTTGAAACCCTGACTAAAGCATTGATTGATTGATTGATTGATTGATTGATTGATTTGTTGCAGTACTGGGGTCTTAAACCCATGCTAGGCACCCCTAACCCCTATTATATTTTTTATTTGGAGGCAGGGTCTTGCTAGGCTGTACAGGCTGCCTCTGACCTCGAACTCACAACCCTCCTACCTCAGCCTCCTGAGTTGCTGGGATTACAGGCATGAGCCATGAGGCTCAACTGCATTCACTTGCAGGTGTTAGAAAGGCAAATGCTCAACTCACCAGGTCTGCACATGATGTGAGGCTCAGAGGGGCCCTGGTGGCCAACTGAGCAGATCAGCAGCCTCTAGAAGCAGCCAACTCCTTTCATCTTTCTCCTCATTGCTCTACCCCTCTTTTTCCTGGTGACCTGGACTGTATTTGCCCATCTCTAGTCTCCTGGCTTCTCATCTCTTTCCCAGGGCTCCTAACAGGCCATAAAGGGCAGCTCTGATGTTGACCAGGGATAGAACTGACACCATCGGACGACAAACCCATTCAGAGGACCTGGCTACTCCTTGGAAGTGGAATCTCCCTTTTTGAGAAATAGCCAGAAAGGGCATCGGAATCAGGGGTTTCTCCTTCTCCATCACGTGCCAACATGATCTCTTTAGCCATAAGCAGCAGCCCCTCTTCCTTCATCATTGTGCCTGTGTGTGACTCAGATATTGCTTTTACTGTTATCTATTTAACCTCTTAGGTGGGTTTCAGTCACTTGGGGCTTATCACCTCTTGCAGTGTTTTCATATGTGTTTTCCACTTGGGGTGAGGTCAGTGGGATGGCTTTAATGGAGAAGCCTATCGCCAGCCCTCTCTCCCTTCTCCCCTTGATCAACTATCCAGTGGCCAGTGGATACTCAGGGCTTTTCCAGGGACGCTTCCCTCTGTTTGGAACACTCTACTTGCCTTGTGTCACTTTGCTAACTGGATATCCTCACATGCATCAAATCCCTCTTAAAAATGTCACCTCCTCAGAGAAGCCCTCCAACTCCATTTGCCCATATGCCCTGGCTCCATCAGCCTACTCTTTCCTGCTTCCTTTAGGAAGGTTTCTACTCTGGCTGCTAAACAGCTGAGTATTTAATGCCCACAACTTCCACTTGGTTGACTCCACAAGAACCGAGGGAAGGCTGACTTGGATGTGATACTGCTCAATCTGCAGGGCTGGCACACTGTAGGTCCTCAGTAACACACAGTGAATGAATAGATGTGTCACTGATGGTGGAGCTAGGGTTTCTTTTTGTTCCTTTGTGTGTGTGTGTGTGGTACTTGGGGGGTTGAACCTAGGGCCTTGCACATACTGCGCAAGTGCTCTACCACTGAGCTGCACCCCAAGCCCCATTTTTATTTTGTATCTTGAGACTGGGTCTCACTAAGTTATGCAGGCTGCGTCTGGCCTCAAACTTGTAATCCTCCTGCCTCTGCCTTCTGAGTCTCAGAGACAACAGGCATGTGCCACTGTTTCAGGATTCTTTTTGGTCCTTAGTGAACTTTTTTGGTCCAAATCCCTGTGCTGTTGGGAGTTCCTTCCACCGAGGGTCTCTGACAGACCCCTGAGGCTCTAAGGCATCCTCTGGTGTGTTTGCTCAACTCCACTCATGCCATCCTGTCCCGGCCTCACCACCTTGCATATCCGTACCTCCCTCTCGCTGCCAGGTTGGTCAGTGTTGTCACTGGGAGCTTCTGTTCTTTGCTTTCATGATCATCAGGGGGTGATCTCTGGTGGGAGTTTATCACTCGCTCTCATTTCCTTGTCTATCCTGCTCTCTGTGGCACCAGCAAATGGCCAGGATTCCTGGGCTTCAGGAAAAAGCCGTTCACGTATGTTGGCAGAAGCCCATGGTGTCACAGAGGCCTCACATCTCGTCTGCATCATGAAATGCCTTCATGGTTTCCCATTGGTCCTGGGACTGAGGTCTTTAATGTACTTTAAAGAATCCGGTGACTTAACCCCTCTGAGCTTTGTCTCCATGTGAGGAACGCAGGGCCAGTGGATTAGATGACATCAATAACCATTTCCCACTTTTACATCTTCAGAATTCATCCCAGAATCACAGATATGAATTTTCCTCAGAGATGCCACCTTCAGCTTTGCAAACTAAAAAAGTCCCAGTGCTGGTGAGCTAGGTCTCTCCCCTGAGCACACTTCTCTCTGTCCTTTCCATTTGTCTGTAATTCCCCCTTTCTCCTGCTCTTGCAAAGCCCCTTTGTCCCCCACTCCCAGTCCCTCACCCCACCTCCAGATTCTTCGTAAGAACTTTTTATTATTAGGCCCATCTTCCAATTTCCTGTGGGCTTGAGCTTCTTTTTCTTTCTTTCATGTGAGACTTAATACTCCGTGGCACACATAAGCATGGTGCCAGGAAATGGAATTTTCATCCTGATTCTGCTTTGAACCTTGGCAAACAGCCCAAAACCTCTGGCTTGCTCTCTTCCTTGAGCAACAATATCCACCCTACAGCCTTCAGAGCTTAATAGATATCTAACATGAAAACAAGCTGGGATTTAGCTCAGTTGGTAGAGTGCCACTCTACAGTCTGAGGTTGAGAGTTCCATTCCCAGCACAGCAAAAATGGGAGAAGGATGTGACAATCCACTCCCAATGCAATCCTGAAACAATCAACTGTTGAAAACCCTATGAGGGTCACTGTGAGTCGGACGTAACTCAATGGCACCTAACAACAAGAACAACAATATGAAAACAGCCACCAGAGAGCTATGATACATACAAAGTGCTAAATACATATATGTGGCTATTATTTTGAAATCTCTACTCTAGGAGTCTACGGCTGTACCACCCTGGTGTCTGATTCCATCAGAATCAGAAACTAAGTAGGTTTGGGCCTGGTTTAGTACTTGGGTGGGAGACCACTTGGGAACACCAGGTGCTGTAGGTTTGGGAGGACATGGCAGCCCACTCCCCAAACAACTGGCCATCAAAAATCCTGTGAATAGCAGAGTGCTGGACATGGCACAGTGTTGGGGAGTGTTTCATTCTGTTGTACATAGGGTCGCTATGGGTTGGACCCAATTTGACAACACCTAAGAACAGCAACAACTCTAGGAAGCTGTGGCCCCTCAGGCAAATGCTGAGTATAAGGAACCCAGAAACCAGCAATACACTTGTCTCTGAAAACCTGGGTTCTATTTTGGGGTCCCCCTGGCCCCTCCTAGAATGATTGCACATGGGGCTCACTGTCCCTGTCAAGTTGATACTGTAAGGAGCTGCCCATGCCACTCAACCTCATAGAAACTGAGTTTGCCTTGACTTTCAAGTAAGGCCTGATGTTAAAAATTCTAGGGAGCAGCAGTGGGATCACACTGAGCTTTTTTTTCCTCTCTCTTCAGGAAAGGCTAGAATAGACTGTGGCCTCATTATCTGCTAAAAAGAGCTAGGAGAGGGGATTTGGGGCCAGGAAGAGACATGACTTCTAGAATGTCTTCCTGAATGGTTGAGGAGGTTGCCATGCCAACTAATTCTTTTCCTAAATTTTGGGTATGGCTCTAAAAAGGATGCCACTGATTATTTAAAAAAAAAAAAAGAAAAAGAAAAAAAGAGTACCCATCAGGGCATATATTTCCATAGGTGTAATCCTGTCTGTGATCCTGCCAGCCATGGCACAGTATCAGGGAGGGTTTCATTCTCTTGTACATAGGGTCGCTATGAGTTGGACCCGATGCTACAGCACCTAACAACAACAACAGTCCTGTCTGAAGTGGTCACATTTGATTTTATGGACTTGTTCCCATTATCGTTCAAAACTTTGTGTAGGGATTTTATTTATTTATTTATCTATTTATTTTTTGTGGTACTTGGGGGTTGAACCCAGGGCCTCATACATACTTTGCAAGTGCTTTACCACTGGGCTGCACCCCAGGCTCATTTTAATTTTTTAAATTTTACTTTGATTTTATGTAGGCTGACTCTGGCCTCAAACTCCTGACCCTCCTGCCTCACCTCCCCTGTCCCTGGGATTACAGTCATGTACCACCATGTGTTGGGGCCTTAAAAAATAAGTGTCCTCAGTGGTGGAAAAATTTCATGATGTAAGATTAGTCAGATTTTTTTGTGTGTGTGCTGGGAATCTACCGCAGGTTCTCACACACACGAGATAAGTTCTCTACCACTGAACCACACCCCCAACAAAATTAGTTTTTGAGAAACAGCCACATGTTTGTTTGTGTCAAGAGTAAGGTAGGCTGCTGGGTGTGGTGGCGCATGACCATAATTCCAGCACTTGGGAGGCTAAGGCAGGAGGATCAACATGAGTTCAAGGACACCCTGGTCTACATAGTCAGTTCCAGGCCAGACTGGGCTACACAATGAGACCCTGTCTCAAAACTGCTCCCCATCCCAAATAAAAGAGCAAGGTTGATAATGAGTAAGCTGCCAGCTGTTGTTCTGCACAGAATCTGCACTCATTGAAATGAATCAGGAAATGAAGCAGTGTCTATTAACTTGGGGCTCCTCATTTGCTTGTGGAACTCTTAGGCAGGAACTTCCAAATTATTAAGAGAACACTCTGTACGTTTATGATGGTAAGGTAGGCTAGATATGCACGAGGAAAAATGGACGAACTGCATGGTGGCTAGAGGCTGCAGCCCCTGCAGAGCTGTATTACAGCAGGACATCATGTGACAGCTCAAATACTAAAGAAAAGAAAGACCATGTCAACTTGGCTGGAACAAACTTGGCCAACTAAGATGTCTGCTAACTGTCCTTTGCAGCATT
The DNA here is from genome assembly GCA_007922755.1 of Pedetes capensis. NCBI lineage: Eukaryota > Metazoa > Chordata > Mammalia > Rodentia > Pedetidae > Pedetes > Pedetes capensis. The sequence goes on along the minus strand of VMDO01002372.1, from coordinate 33,207 downwards.
ATAATGGTATCTCCATATCAGTAGCCTTGCAGAATTGGCTCTTCCCATCATGCATCTGACACCATGACACATCCAAAAACCCTATCTAAGGACAAAAAATGGGAGTGTTATTAGGGAAACACATGGAGTGCAGGTAGGCAGGTCTGGAGCATAGGTCCAGGAATCTGGCAGCAAAGCCTCCATCCTTGTATTCAGCACATAGAAGTATTTATATCTGGCTGGGATTTAGCTCAGTTGGTAGAGTGCTGCGCTGCAGTCTCTGAGGTCCCGAGTTCAATTCCCAGCACTACAAAAATGGGAGAAGGACCTGGCAATTCACTCCCAAGGCAATCCTGAAACAGTCAGCCATTGAAAACCCTATGAGGGTCGCTATGAGTCGGATACTGACTCGACGGCACCTAACAACAACAACAACAATATCTGACACATAAGGTATAGTAGAGAGTATAGGATAGTAGATAGTAGACCTTTAAGGAATAATTACAGAGGAGCTGGGTGTGGTGGCGCACCCCTGTAATCCCAGAGACTCGGGAGGTGGAGGCAGGAGGATCACAAGTTCAAGACCAGAGGCAGTCTGCGTAATTTAGTGAGACCCTGTCTCAAAAAGTAATAAATAAATAAATAAATAAATAAATAAATAAATAAATAAAAAGGGTTGGGGGTGCCGCTCAGTGATACAGCACTTGCAAAGCATGCAAGCACGAGGCCCTGGGTTCAACCCCCAGTACCACCAAAAAAAAAAAAAAAAAAAAAAAAAAGGAATAATTACAGGGGAAACTGGGGCACCTAGCGAAGTTTAGGTAAATAAATCTAGAAAGGAAAATGGAAAACCCTGTGTTCCCTGGGTGAATCGGCATAAGGATATTGCTATTCCCAAAGCCAGAGAACAGGAGAGTTGAGCAGGCTTTTATACAGAAAGGTGCCTTGGATATAAAGAGAAGAGGGTGGGTGCGAGAGAAGGGAGAGGTGTGCACATGGCCATTGTAGAGAGGAGCAGAGGAGCAGAGAGAAAGAAAAGGGGGTGGGGAGTGGAAAAAGGGATTTTGTGGAAGAAGAGAGAGCTGGTACATGTTCCCTTTAGTTTTACTCAAACTAGAGCATGCCCACAGTGACATCAGAGTGTGACATGGGCCTTGTGTCTTTGTTTTGTAAATGGCTCAAGGGCTTGTGTAGGCTATAGGACCCATTTGAAAATGTCCTTCCAATGTCCTCAGATATACACATGTCTTCTTCATCATGGCAAAGGGCAGGGGACATTTTCAATCCCGTTTAGCTACCTAACAGGAGTAAACATTATTCTGTGCACTATCCAACCCACTCCTGGAATTCTCTGCCTTTTCACCACTTTTACTCATGAATAATCCCCACCTCCATTAAAATTTGCCCATAAGATGAGCTACCCAAGTTGAGGGCAATGCAACTCCCCTCAAGAAATCTGCATTCCCTCTTGAGTGTGTATTTTTTTTTAGGTGCCTTCTAGTTGGTGTCTGAATCATAGGGACCTTATGTACTGTAGACAGAACATTATTGTCGGTGTTTCTCTCCTATTCATAGGGTTTTCAATGGCTGATTGTTTTTTGGGAGTCGGTTGCTGGGTCCTTCTCCCAAGCCTACAGCACTTGGTGTTCCCAGGTGGTCTCCCATCCAAGTACTAACCAGGTCAACCCTGCTTAGCTTCTGAGATCTGATGGGATCGTGGATGTCACAGTTGTACAGCTAACTTCCTCCCAATTCCTTACTTTGTCTTGTCTCTGAATTCTTTGTTTGTGGTGACAAGAACGTGGAAACACTTGGTAGAGGTCTCAATCTTGTCTCTCTGTCTCTGAGCCCTACCCAGCCTTCACCACTAGCAATAATGGGTTGTTTGCTTTCAAAAGATAGATGAAAAAGAGACTAATTATGCTTTAGTTTCACTTCCCAACAAGTAGCCAATGATGCTTTCCCTCTGTGTATCAGAAAGGCATTTTATCCAGGATAGAACCTTTCTGTGCCTCAGTTTCCTCACTTCTAAAATAAGAATAATAGAACCTATCTCTTATACCTGTTACCAAGGGACAAAGGAGATAATATTTGTCAAATGCCATAAGGAAAATGCTGTAAATCAAAGTTGAAAATCATGATGGGATGTACTCCACTCATCCCTATGTTTGATGATGTAGGTATATGATAATGCTACAATATATGGTCCCTATGTCCAAAATGCCCTTCCTTCAGGTCTTGTAAGGAACAAGAGATCAGGGGTTGTTTCCTCAGATGATAGCTCGGTGACTGCGGCCCTTGGTTATGGAGCACAGGTAAGGAGATCTGTCCAGTGTGGGGCAATTTGTTGGTCATATTTCCCAGCTGCCTCCTGCCAGGCATGGTGTGCAGGTTCTCATTGGCAGGTGGTATCGATAATCTGTGCAGGCGTTAGTGTCTGGTTCATGATACTGTTGGTGGCCAGTAGGTGGCACAAGTTGCACGCTACTGCCTCTAGCTTTGCCCCTGGATGTCTCAGATGGGAAAGATCTATTTCTAATCCAGCCGGGGCTTTATGGCAATGCCTAATCACATGGCAAGGCATATGCAATGACTACCAGTATTTCTGTAAACATGCATGCTAAGAAGCAGCTGCCAGTTGTGGAGCAGGATGGAGGGACCACTCATTGTGAGGTTTCCTGAGGACAATCTATATAAGGAGAGCCCTGAGGGTTTTTAAATTCAAGAGTGAGTTAACCTTTGTGACTCATTGAAAGAAACATTTAGAAACCGAAGGACAATGATAGTGCATTTTGCAGATTGTAATCTGGTTAAAGATCCAGGCTGCCTCCTCCCCTTCTCCTTCAGGTCAAATCTTGGGGTCGATCACCTTGCTCAGGGTGAGGATGCCCACCTTACAAACTCCCTGTAGGGGCAGGCTGCAGCATCCATGGGGCACCTTTTGGATGACCAAGCAGTGTTTTTTTTTTTTTAATTTTTTTTTTTACTCTTTTGTCCTGGCAAACTGCCTGAGTTTGTCATTTCTCTGGAGGAAGGTTTATTTGAAATTCATTCTACCATTAATAAAATTGGCGCCAGATGAATATGGAGCTGAAGAAGAGATACTTCACAGCAAAACAAAAAGTGGAATCTGCTCAACAATGGGGCAGTGAGGATTTTAATACATGCAGAAACTTTTTAATAAAAAAATTGTGGTAAAATACACGTAATATAAAATTTACCATCTTAACTTTTCTTTCTTTTTTTGAGACATCATCTTGTTGTGTAGCCCAGGCTGACCTTGAACTCACTATGTAGTCCAGGCTGGCCTGGAATTTGTGATTCTCCTGCCTCAGCCTCCTGAGTGCTGGGATTACAGGCATGTGCCATTATGCTTGGCCATCTTAACTTTTTTTTTGTCAGTACTGGGGGTGGTGGTGGACCCAGTACTCTACATGCTAGGCAAGTGCTCCCTCACTGAGCTGCACTCCCAATACTCCCCCTTTTAAAAATTTGAGACAGGATCTTGCTAACTTGCATGGGTTGTCCCTGGCCTCTGCAGTGGCTGGGATTATAGGTGAGCACCATAATCATTTTTAAGGGTGTGGTTCAGAAGGATTCAGCACATTCACATTGTTGTCCGCCAAACTCCAGAACTTTTTTTTTTTATCTCAGGAAAACTGAAACCCACTCAACAGTTCTCTACTCCCCTTCTATCAGCCACTAACAATCATTCTACTACCTGTCTCTACGAATCTGACTACTTAGGGTATCCCTTATAAATGGAATCACATAGTATTTGTGATTGGGATAGTGAACTTAGCAGACTGTCCTCAAGATGTAGCATGTATCAGAATTTCCTTCTTCTTTTTCAGCTGAATAATATTCCATTGTATGTATGATGATTGATTTTTATATGTTGACTTGACTGGGCTCAGGGATGCCCAAATAGCTAGTAAACATTATTTCCGGGTGTGGCTATAAGGGTGTTTTTGGATGAGATTAGCATTTGGATCAGCAACTGAGCAAAGAGCATCCATTTTCACCAACTTGGGTAGGCCAACCTCCAATGTGATAAGGGTCCAAATAGAACAAAATAGGTGGAAGAAGGACAAATTCTTTTTTTGAGCTGGGACATCCATCTTCTCCTGATCTTGGACATTGATGCTCTTGGTTCTCAGGCCTTGGACTTGAGGACCACTTGCCCTCCTCCAGGTTTACAGGCCATCAGCTTGGTAGGGTTACCACATCGGCTCGTTGGAGATTTCTGTGGAATCTTCAGACCACTGCTTTGAAGAGTACATGGGCCAGATGTGGTGATACATGACTTTAATCTCAGCACTCTGGAGGCTGAGGCAGGAGGATCACAAGTTTGATGACAGTCTGGGCTATGTAGTGAGACTCTATTCAAAAATAAATAATAAATAAATAAATAAATAAATAAAGAAAGAAAGAAAGAAAGAAAGAGTACATGGTTTCCTTTTAGCCATGACTTTTCTAATCCTGGTCCAGTGACTGCTGACTCAAGATGAGCTATAGCAGGTGGTTAAAAACACCACCTAATTATATCTGCAGTTGTGGAATGCAAGGAAGGCTAGGAGATATAAAATTCCCTCCCCCAATGCCACAACTTGTTAAATGGAGGGCACTGGTTAAATGCAGATTGCTCTCTGCCACTTATGAGCTACACTCCCCTGCATATTCTATTCCCTAGTTTAAATCTTTTCCCTTATCGTGGCTTTTACTCCATTAGTTAACCTAGATCAGGGCATGGAAGGACCAAATAACATGGAGAACTGTGGAGGATGCAGCACGTGGGCGGAAGGAAGAGCAGAGAGTGGGGCCAGGTCCTTCACTAAGGAGCCCTGGGAAACACAGAGGTTGCACATTCTTCACCGAGTTGGGGCATTAGCTACCCACCTCTGGTTTTTTTGTAAATTTACCAGAGTTGCAAAAGCCCAACACCTTCCTGTGGATTTCAAAATTGGGTATTTGGGCAGCGTTCAGCCAGGACTGAGGGCCGCAGCTGGGGTGCCGGGCATCTCTTTCATGCTTGGTGACTGCAACCTCTAATTTGGGTGCTACTGTGGTATTGTTGGTATTACTTAGGGTTTTGACTTCAAGAGAGTCTGAAAGATTTCTTTGTTATTTCACAGAAATTGGGACCAACAGCTGGCATGTAATGTGGTAGCACTGGTTCTGCTGTTTCCCCAACACTTTTCCAGTGAGCCAGGTGGTGGGAAGAGCATGCGGTCAGTTTGCTGATCTGCAAACACCAATCATGGGTGCCTCACACTCTTGCTCAAGAATTTTCCCAGGCTCTGTGCATGTGTCACCTTTGCAAAAATAACACATTAGCTTTCGTTGTTTGTCTCCTAAATAAGAAGAAGCTTTCTGGTTTGTTTTCTAGAGGGGAAGAAAGAATTTTGGTTCTCTAGAATTTGGTGACAACACCAAACAACAACAAAGAATTTGGTTAAACCTTATAAGGACAACATGTCTTAGCCCTTATATTTGCTATACAGTTGATTCTTGGTCTCTCAGGGGAAATGGTTCTGGGACTGTTACATAAAATAGAGCAATGTTTGCATATAACCTATGCACATTCCTCCTGTATACTTTAAGTCATCTCTAGATTACTTATGATACCTAATATAATTTAGTCTGCAGCTGTACCACTGTGGCATCCAATTCTGGAAGCTAAGCAGGGTTGGACCTGGTTTGTTCTTGGATGGGAGACTGCCTGGGAACACCAGGTGCTGTAGGCTTGGGAGAAAGACCCGGCAACCCACTCTCAAAAACCCATCTGCCATTGAAAGCCCTATGAATAGCAGAGAAGCATGACAATAATGTTTCATCTGTTGTGCATAGGGTCACTATGAGTCAGACATGGACTCAATGGCATCTAACAACAAAAACAATATAGTTTAGATACCATGTAAATAGTTGTTACATCATATTTCTATTTGTATTATATTTATATGTTTCTATTTCTATTTTATTGTATTGTTACTTTTTGCTATTTTTTTCTTGAATATTTTCCATTTGTTGTTGTTTGGTGCCATCGAGTCAGTGTTCGACTCATGGCATCCCTACATACAACAGGTGAAACACTATTGTCAGTGCTTCTCTGCTGTTCATAGGGTTTTCAATGGCTGATTGTTTTTTGAAAGTGGGTTGCCAGGTCTTTCTCCCAAGCCTACAGTATCAAGTGTTGCCTGGCGGTCTCCCATCCAAGTACTAACCAAGTCTGACCCTGCTTAACCTCCGAGATCTGACGGGATCGGACTCCAAAGTGGTATGGCTGCAGGAATTTTCCATTTGGGGTTTGTCAAATCTGAGAGGTGGAACCTGCAGATATGGGGGTCAGCTGAATGCCTTGCCCTCTGACTTTGAGGACTCGTCCCCTTGTTTGAGTTATTCTTTGAAGCAGGTGTGCATGGCTCATCCTTGGGATAATTTATGTTATTTCTGGTGAATTTCTAAAGATCATTTAAAATTCACCTGGTGAATTTTGGAAATTGTACATAGTCATGTAACTATCATGACAATTGAGACACAGAGCACTCCATCACACCACAGAATTCCCTCCGACCTCTTTGCTATTAGGCTCCTCCCCTTGGCCCTAGCTACCAGTGACCTGTTTCCCTTCCTTCCTTCCTTCCTTCCTTCCTTCCGTCCCTCTCTCTCTCTCTCTCTCTGTCTCTCTCTCTCTCTTTCTTTCTTTCTTTTTGCGTGCGGTACTGGGGGTTGAACCCAGGGCCTTGCACTTGCATGCTTTGCAAGTGCTACACCACTGAGCTACATCCCAGCCCTCCCCCCCCTTTTTTTTTTTTACTTTTTGAGACAAAGTTTCACTAAACTATGCAGAGTGCCTCTGGTCTTGAACTTGGGATCCTCCTGCCTATGCCTCCCCAGCAGCTGGGCTCACAGGTGCGCGCCACTGCGCCTGATCCCATTGATCTGTTTTCTTTCACTGTAGTTTTCTTTCTACAGTTTCATATGAATGGAATTAAGCTCTGTGTACTCTTTGTATCTGGCTTCTTTCACTCAGCTTAGTATTTTTGAGATTTGTCCGTGTCACTGTGTATCAGTGGGGGATCCCTTTGGATTTCCAAGTGGGACGGCAGCTTGGTTTTCCATTCACCAGTTGGTGGGTATGTGAACTGTTTCTAGTTTTGGCAATTATGAATAAAGCTGCTGTACACATTCATGTACAGGTCTTTTCATGGGCTTCTGTTTTCCTTTGTCTGGGTTAAAATACCCAGGCATGAGTTTGCTGGGCCATGGGGTAGATATATGTTTAAACTTCCTAAGAGCCTGCAAAACTGTCTTCCAAGGTGGCTGTACTATTTATATCCAAAATAGACACTTTTAGTCTAAGGTGTATAATGGCCTTCCTGAAATCCATGGTTATCTATCAGTGCTAAGGTTTTAGAGAAATTTTATTGGCTCCCACATGTAATTAAGTTACTTAGTTTTGGGGCACAAGATGATAACATGTCTGTGGATGAGGTGACCCTGGTTTTGAACTCCACAGCTCTGTACAAAGGTTTGCATTGTTCTGCTCCTGGGAGGAACACATCCACCCTGCTGCACCACATGTGTGGGTCAGGTCTCCTGAGTGTCCTGAGTGCTCACATGTCACGTTTGTGTGGTGTGTCTCTAACAGCAGTTGCAAGTTCATCCCGTGTTGAGATAATGCCTGACAACGAGAGGAAAAAAATATCAGTGGCTGTCAAATCGGGCGGGAAGTGATTCATCACAGAGATATTTATGGCATGCTGAGCTGCTTCATTTCCTGACCTCTATCCCATGTGCGCGAGGGCCAGGCAAGGTCAGGTTTAAATCCAAGAAGACAAGTGTCTGGGGCTAAGGAAGGTTTCTGCTGAATGCTCGGCTTGGGGTCAACAGCTCTGTGTCTCCCACCTGGTGAAAACTGACTCCCAATTAAACAAAAGATGTGATTAGGGAAAAATACCTGTCCACTCGGCCTTGGGCTGAAACTTCTTGTAAGGTTTTCCAAACCAATGCACCTTTTAGATGGGCTGGAACATCCTGGCTTGGGGCAGCCACTGGGTCACTGTGGTTTGCCTTGGAAGTGTGTTGCTCATGGCATCTCTGCTGTTTTTAAAGTGCACAATGGTTCCTTCCCTTGGCACCCTCCAGCAGTGTCCTGGGGGAGTCAGTTTTCAGCTTGAGCTGACATATCTCTAGGCAGTCATGTTCTCAGGCCTGTGTGCCCCACTATAACTTCCCATCATGAGATTTGTGCGATTAGATGGTGTTGCTTATTCATCACTATGCCCGGAGTCAAGTCAGGTGAATTTACTCCATCTAAGCCTTGTGGGGCTGGGTTTAGCTTCATTGGGAGAGTGCTGCCCTGTGCTCTCTGATGTCCTGGGTCTGATCCCCAGCACCGCCTAAACAGGAGAAGGACTTGGAAGCCCACTCCTCATACAATCTCGAGACAATCTGCCATTGAAAACCCTATGAAGAAAAATACTATATAGTAAAAGATAGAGAAGACTTGGATGGGAAACTAAGATGGGAAGGGGGGAGGGGGGGAAACATAGAGGAGGGTAAGGGGTAACCTATATGAATAATGCTTATCAAATTGCATATATGAAAATTGTCACAATGAAAAGCATGTCAAAATGAATTGCATTATGATGTACATTAAAAATTTCTAATAAAAAAAAAAGAAAAAAAGAAAACCCTATGAATAGCAGAGAAGCACTGACACAGTGCCAGGCATGGCCCAGTGTCGGGGAATGTTTCATTCTGTTGTACATAGGATTACTGTGAGTTGAACCCGACTGGACGGCACCTAATAACAAAAACAACTAGCCTCGTTGAGGGGGGTTGTCTCTATTTTTTTCATTCAGAGAAATGATTAGACACTAGACTATGACAATAAACATTAGAAAATGTCACATCATAACCTTACAGCCCACAACTTGTCCTTTGAAAAAGTCTGGAGATCTTGTCTTAGTGTCAGAAGACCCTTTGAGGTGCCATACCCTCAACCCATGGAGCCATGAGAGCCCAGTCCATCACAAAGGCCCCACCCTCCAGGTGACAGGTCTGCCTTGGGGTCAGCTTCTCCTGCCACCTCTGCTGCTTTTAGCAACCAGCAGGGGACAAGATCCAACCTCTGTGTATACTCTGGTGTGCTTTAGCATCTCTTAAAATCCAGCTATGGAAATCTTTCTAAAAGAGAGCAGCATGCAGTATTACCTAATTTGTCCTTAATCTAGTAGCCCTAGGGTAATCCCAGAGAGTGAAGCCGTGTACTATATACACAGCTGGATTACTCATTATGGAGCATGTTGGGAAATGGCAGTATTTATCTGTTTTAAAATAAGTAGGTTTGGAGGGAGCTGGGAAACTGCGGGGTTTAGTTACAAAATGACTATAATTGTGGGAGAAGCTTTTTCTTTCAATTTTGAAACACACCGAACAGGATATGCCATTTGGAAATAGCTCACAGTTAGCGGAAGACTCTTTCCCTGAGGGGCTCTTCTCCCGGTGGGAAGGGTACGTGAGGGCTGTGAGATGGAGCTCCAGGTGGACCTCATCTTTTTCTTTTCCAACTTCAATTTGGCCGCCCAGTGCAGAAAGCCATAACCTAGTGTGTAAAGCTCATGTTTTCCCTCTCCGTAAGAAGCGGCAGGAAGTGTGGGCTAAGCACACTGTCAAAAGAAGAAAGCTGGCCCTGCAGGCAGACTGACTTGGCTGTGGCTGCAGACAAGAGGCTACCCAGGAGCTTTGGTCACTTAGGATGCCGTGAAGGTGCTCTTCCTTTCTGTCCACCCAACTCTCTTCAGCGTTCACACTGAAGGCCTACTCCATGCTGGGTACCATGCCAAACATGAGGAAGCCAGGACAGAGATGCCATCCCCTTCCAGTGTTGGACACTGTATGACAGGCACCTGGCTCATGGCAGAGGACAGCCTGGCAGAGGTGGGCAGGTGGAACAGTGCCCTTATGGGATGCATGAGGCTGGGCTGGCCTCAGATAGCAGAGCAGGCATGAGTGAGCAGAATGGAGGAGCTGGGGGAGACTCTTCTCCCAAAGGCAGCTGGTGGAACCCAGCAGGGTATTGGGAGGGTGGGGCGGGTGAGGGCTGGCCTGGTAGGCTAGTAGGAAGATGGCCTTGGCTCTCTCTTCTTGCTTCTTTTTGACTTATCACCACTTAATACTTTCATTAGTTGTCTGTCTCCTTGCCTTTATGGGAACATGTGAGAGGAAAGGACTTTGTCTTATTTTCTGATGATCCCCAGGACCTAGAACAATGCTGGCATTTGAAAGATGTTCAGTAAGTGTTTGTTGAAGAAATGGAATGAATGTGTCTGTAGTGGGGTTTGGAAGCCCTGGCATGGGAAGACACTGAGTGCTGTTGTGTGATCTAGGCATGGTATGACAAAGGCATGAGTTAGAGGGGCGACCTCAGGGATGTAATGGCAGCAGAGAGGAGGGAGAGGTCTCTGGCTTGGACGTTGCCAGAGAAGGTTGCTTGCTTGGCCATGCTTTGGATGGTTCTATAAGGGCTCTACTGCAGGCCAAGATCTGATTTAACCATATGTTTGCAGGTGTTTCCTGGGGTTTGGTCCACTCCCATGCCAGTCCCTTGTTCCAGGATCCCAGGTCCTGCTTCACTTCCTCAGCTCTCACTCTGCAGCCTTAATCCATGTGGTTGAACTTGAAGTTATAGACTGACCTTAGAGAACAAGTCAACCTTTCTCTTTGAAGTTAAGTAAGAAAGACTAAGAAAAAGCTTAACTATGATGGATAACATATGAAGACCTAGAAAGGTATTAAGTCATACATGGGAATTTGAACTTCTTTAAATCTTGCTCTTAGTTGTACATGCCATTTGAAATGAGTAATTTAATGTTATGCTTAGTTTTAGAAAATAGTTTATTCTGAGCCAAATACGAGTGGCCATGGCCCAGGAACACAGACTCAAGTTACATGATTCAAGTTACACAGATTCAAGAATATGAGTGACATGTTCCCCTGTGGAAGAAGATACATGATTTATTATAGTCACAGAACAAAAGTCATAAATCAATACATTTACCAATTATATTGGTGGAAGCATTAGTAGGTAGGTTACACTAGAATGAGGAGAATTTCTTCTACAAGTTTCAGATGTTATATAGCATTCTTAGCTTCAGGGTTGGTGGTTAGAGTTCTGCTAGACTTAGTAATACATTCTGAGAAGTTTATTTATTAGTCACAAGTGTGTTAGGTCAGATATGAAAGTTAATAGGCTATTAAAGGGCCGAAATTACCCCAGGATAATTTTAACTCATGACCTACAACATTCCATCTGTTCACAATCATGATGTTCTAGTCAGCCAAGACTAAGCAGTCTGTAGGATATATATGGGTCTTTCTATGTAGGTGCTGGGGATTGAAGTCAGGTCCTTGCACATGATAGGCAAGTACTCTTCCACTGAGCTACACCCCCAGCCCTGCGGGATCTTTAGTATAGATGCAGCTTCTTCAGGGAACTTCAGCTCATAGTTGCTTTTTTTTTAAAAAATACATAGCTCATTTTCTTAGAGGTGTGGTGTTGTCTGCTTCTCTGTACTTTGGTTATCTGCTATCTGTGTGTTTGAATTCATATCATTTTTGGCCATGAAGCTGTAATGCATACATCAAATTGCTAGCCCAAATTGCTAGCAAGAGGCCTAAGAGGTGATCAGAAAATGCACGCAAAACTTGGAAATAAAGAATAAGTTATATGGATAACTCCATGTCCCTTCAATGTCAAACGTCCTCCAGGATTGGCTAGGAGGCCACCCAGCAATTACTTAAACCTCTAGGGAAATGTACCTTTAGTTCCTGTATTGTTTACTAGTAATTAGGACTCAGACCTGCCTGATCACATGTTAACTTAGTAGAAGACAAGTTGGAGGCAATTTCTGTCCAGTAGAGATGCAAATGATTTCTATCTGGTTGTAAAGATTATCTAAGTATTATGGTTTTTGATACCATAGAACATTAACTAGTTTTCTATGTAATTTTGCAAATTTTTCTCAGCATTCTTTTCCCAACTGACCATACATCTTTGGTCCTCGAGTACCAAGGGCCTGCTATGCTCTCCTGCTCATTCTTTCATTGGTGAGTTAAATAAGTGTGCTTAGTATAGATATTGGAGCAGGAGAGCCAAATTTCTAATATTTTGAAAATGAAGCTTTGACAGAGGAAATTAAAAATCTCCAAAGTCCACAAAATAATGTCAAATATCATGGGTATGCCTTCTCCCGAGAGGCATAATCCGCTTTTTTCTATTTGTGTTTTTTAGCATGTGTTTCTCATGGAGGACTATTTAAAAGGGAGGGAAGAGAACATTCCTCCGTCAGTTCAGGTGAAATCAGCCACTTTGCCCTGCTCGTTCACTTCCTGTTTTCTCTTTGTAAATTGTTTTTAGAAACCTTACAAATGTGATCCACAAACAAGTCCTGGCCTGCACCCTGCCAAGTCTATAATTAAGCCTGGGGGTAAACTCTGCCAGGACACATTCTCCCCTTTTGTCTGAGGGCTTCCAAACTAGATCTGTGATTGCTTGTGGGGTAGGGAGCACTGCTTGAGGCGGGGGGTGGGGGGGGAGACAAGAGAAGGTTAAGTTCTGGTCTTGGCAGAGATACTGTGGGTGCAAAGTAGCACCCAGCTTACTTGCTGTTCTACTTGGCCTTTCTTCTCTGATTGGAGGCCCCTGGAGTCACCCCTAGCTTTGCACCATGGTCCCCATTTACCCACAGTTTTGCTTCTGTGGTTTCAGGTACTGGAGGCCAATGGCAGTCTGAATTATTTTTTCTTTTTGATGGGATTTGGGGGTTGAATCCAGGGTCTTCCACATCCTTTGCAAGTGCTCTGCCACTGAACTGCACCCCCAGCTCATTTTTTATTTTTTGTTTTGAGTCAGGGTCTCATTGAGTTATGCAGGCTGCCTCTGGCCTCGATCTTATGATCCTCCTGCCTATGCCTCCTGAGTTGTTGGGATGACAGGCATGTGCCACTGCAGCTGGCAGTCTGAAAATATTAAATGGAAAATCCCAGAAATAATTTGTAGGTTTTAAATAACTTTTAATTAGCGCATATCATTATAATTGTTCTATTTTATTATTAGTTGTTAATTTCTTATTGTGCCTAACTTGTATATCTGTATGGGATAAGTGAGGAAGGACCTGGCAGCCTCCTACCCCCAAACAATCAGCCATTAAACACCCTATGAATAGCAGAAAAGCACTGACAATAATGCCAGGCATGGCACAGGGTCAGGTAGTATTTCCTCTGTTGTACATGGAGTCGCTATGAGTCGGATCCAACTCGATGGCAGCTAACAACCACATAGGATAAAAACTCAGCATATGGAGGATTTGATGTTACCGAGGTTCATTAGGGGTCTGGACTGGCCCCTGCTACACACAATTTACACTGAGGTTGCAACTGTTTATCCCTGTGGGGCTTCATCTTTCCCTTATGGCCAGTATGGAAAACTCAGATCCCTTAGTTACCTGCTAGAGATGTGGAGACAAGTGGAAGAAAGATATAACGGAAAATTCTTGTCCGTAAGTTGGAAATAAGGGCAAAAGATGACTCCATGCCTTTTCAGTCTACTACTCTGGGTGGCTGCTTTTTTTCTGGAAGAGAAAATCCACAGGAGACTTGCTGGTGGAGGGCACTTGACTAGGATCAGCCTTTTGTTCTGAAGATGTCCCACCGTGGGAGAGGAGGACATGCAGTGTTGCAGAAATTGTCTCATTTGTCATTTCCTTGTGTCCCAGGTTGAGGGGACCTTTAGAAGTTCTAAGGTCCTTTAGAAGTGGTTCTTGTTTTTCTAAAACCATTGACCAAACATTGAAAAGAAAACATCTGTAGGAAAAATTGAACCAAGGGGGTTTGAGGTTACGGTCTATGTCTCTGAACTCTGTTTCTATGGCTCTGAAGTTCAAGGCGAGGCCTGAAGCTACCTGGGTGGACTGTGGAGAAGTTGATGCTCCAAGTGGAGATGGAGGAGCTGATTGGTTTTTCTGGGGTGAAGGCATGGGGCTGAGCTCAGAGCTATCCAGCAGGTGAGTCAGGGGTCCTCAAGCTCACAGGCAACGCTGAGCCCCCAGCAAACCCGCCCTGCTCCGTTGTGAAATAACAGGGAATTGTGCTCCGTGCTGCTTGGTGCAGCTGCCTTTCCCTTTCTCAGTACCGCGGCTCGCAGCTCATAAAGGTATTTATTTGCACTGTGGGCCTCATTTACAAGGGTTGTTCTTTACAAGGTGGTTTTACTGGGAGCAATACCCTGGATGCTCTCTTTCTAACCCACTCTGAGATATGTCCACAGATGCTCTTTCTAACACACTCAGCAAAATCCGCAGATTCTGTGTTTCTCACTCACCGTGGTGCCTTCCCTCATGGGCACATGGGTTTCTTCATGTCATTGACTCAGCTCAGTGGGAGACATTGTCCAGGGGGTGCTGGAAAGGAGGCTGCTGTCCCGACATAGTTACACATGCTCACCCATCAGGGAGGCTGCAGCTCCTGGTAGGAACCACAAATGGAATTTGAAAATCCACACTCAATGGGATCACTCCTGGCACCACAGCAGCACCTGTGACCCCAGTTTCTTTGTCTGAGGACTGGGAGTAATAATGTCTTCCCACACAGCTATTGTGAGGAGTTCATGGAAAACACTGAGCCCCATATCTGGCTCATGAGAAGGGAGTTCTAGTAGCTGGTTGTGTTGTTGTTAGGTGCTGTAGAGTCAGCATCCAACTCATAGCAGCCCTACATACAACAGGGGAAACTATTGCCAGTGCTTCTCTGCTGTTCATAGGGTTTTCAATGGCGGATTGATTTTGGGGAGTGGGTTGCCAGGTCCTTCTCCCAAGTAGCTGGTTGTTGTTGTTAGGTGCCGTTGAGTCACTATCCGACTCATAGCGACCCTCATAGGGTTTTCAATGGCTGACTGTTTCGGGATTGCCTTGGGAGTGGATTGCCAGGTCCTTCTACCATTTTTGTGGTGCTGGGAATTGAACTCAGGACCTCAGAGACTGCAGCGCAGCGCTCTACCAACTGAGCTAAACCCCAGCCCCAAGTAGCTGGTAGCCACTATTAAAATTATTAGCAGGCTAAGTTGGTGGGGGGACTAGTTTCTCTCCCCTTCCCCACTCCTGTATGCGTGTACTTCTCTCTGTGTCTCTCTCTTTCTCCCTCTTTTACACACACACACGACAATGTCTTTCAAACACTACTCAATGCTACAAAGGCCTTTGAGCATAAACGTGCATGGAAACTCTGTTACGGTGAGTATAATTTTGACAGGATGATTATCTTGTGGTTACTCTACCCTGAGGCCAGACCACAGTTAGGGACTCCCTCCCTCCCCCAACCACACCAAAGTGGGAGGGGGCCATGGGAACAAAGGAAGAGCTTCCCCCACCAACCCTGAGCAGGCACCCACAGGTACCTGGCTAGAAGGTGCTGGGGTTGGGGTGGTGATGGGCTGCAAACCCTCATCCTGGGGGACTTTGTGTTATGGCTGGAACATGTGGCCTCAATGGAAGCAGAATGGACCTGTGCATCCATCTGGACTTGGGTGTGTGTGACCATTTGCAAATGGTCACTATTGAAGGCAGAGCCTAGGTGATGCTCCTGGCTATCCTGATGCATTTCAACCCAAACACATTGTGAACCAGGGAATGTTTCCTTGGCCTTGTTCTAGGAATTCTTCCCCTACCTGTCTCCTGTCCTTCATCTAACAGTCCATTAAGATGAATATTTTACAAGTGAGTCTCACGAAGCACTGCTTTGGAAACTAGATTCAGTGAATAAGGCAGAGCCCCGTGTTTTGATAGTCTTTCTCTCTTGTTATTCAGAAGGAGTAAAATAATTCATAATAGAACCGGCCGTTTGGAGTTTGTAGGTAGTATGGTTGAAAGGGTAGATCTTTAGTGGGCATTCTAGCAACATGGCTGAGCACCAGGCTTAGCCATCAGACTGGTCCAGGCTGCCACCATAGCAGTGCCTGTGACCTTAGTTTTTCCATCTGAGAAATGGGAATAATAATGTCTGTCCCATGTGACTGTTGGGAGGAGTAGTGGAAAGCACTGAGCCTTATATCCGGCTCACAGAAAGGGTGTTCTAATGACTGGTAGCCATTGTTAAAATTGTTAGCAGGCTGAGATGGTGCATAGGCCTTCAGAGGAAGCCCCAGCCAGAGCCTGGACAGAGGAAACCATTTTCTCAGCCTCAGCTTAGACAAGGCAAAGGAAGCAGGGAGACCAGCTGACCAGGAAGGTTGTGGAGCTGGGGCTCTATAGGAGCCTAATCAGCCTTCTTATCCCAAGTTGGCAAGTGACCCCAGCTTGGGCAGGAGCTCAGTGGCAGATGAATCCCTATGTGACCCCGGAGGAGTGACGAGGCATAGACATGCCAGGAAGAAAAGGCAGATGGAGGCGACGCAGGCCCTCAGGCAGAGAAGTGGGTGTTTGAAACTGGAGGGAGAGCTATTTTGTATATGGGGAGCTGGTGTTACCCCTATGCTGGCCTCTGGCAGTCAGCCCTGCCTTTCTTGCCTCAGTAGTTTCTGTGTTTTGTGAGCATCAAAATCAGTCTTCTAGCAAAACACTTCCGGGGTGGCCTCATCATAAAGCCTCATGTAGGGCTCAGAGCCAGCTGAAAGGCAAGGCCAAGGGCTTTCCATTCTGAAAGAGCTGTGGGTGGGGGAACACCCGCCAGTGGTGAGAGTTCCGTGGGTGGGGGCCCCTGTTCCCTGCAGCCATGTGCTCAGACTTGCCCATCTAGTGTCTTCATGGGGTACACAAAGTAGAGGCTCCCCTGCCCCCAGGGAATGAGGAGCTCCAATTGGGAGGATAGATATACAACTGGAAGACAGCATCCGCCTTTAACCCAGACCTGAAGGGAGTTGAAGGAATCTGGCTGGAAGGGGCCCCTGGGTTATCTGGAGTACCCTAACCTGGTGTGGACCATTTCTGAACTGAAACTCAACTCCAGCCTTCAGGTGTATTCCTGACCCCTAGTCACCTGCCAACTGTGACTGTCAACCAGGGTTCTGAATAAGTGACACAGTAGAGGTGTCTAGCATCTGAAAGAAGCTGTTGATATGGCTAAATGTGTTGGGTACTACAAGAAAGCTCTTTATCAAAAGATCTTGATGACAAATTGTTAAAGAATGTGAGTGGCAAAATGGTAAATTGAACAGATTTTTATTATGAATGTGTGTAAATATGTATTTCTGGAAGGTTGTATGCCAGACCATTGAGTGTATTGAGAGTAACAGGTTGAGATTAAAGAACTTCAATTTTTCACTCTGTAGGCTTTGCTCTGCCCCCCAGAAACCTTACATATTCTTGAAAACCTGATTTGTCATATAATATATACTATATATTCTTTCCTTACTCTTTGAAATGCCTCAGAAAACAAAGTCCCAAACTTACTCTAAAAACTTCTGTTAAATCTGACACGAAGAGAGCACATTCATAATTTCGAGTGCTCCTTATCACCTTCCAGTCCCAATAACTCAGCTACAACTCTTGATTTCCACCATGGCTATTTGATCATTTCTTTCATCATCATGAATATTATTATTGTCAATTAGTTTTTAATTAAAACTTTTTGTACAGTTTGAAAATTGACACCTAATAATTGCACCTATTTATAGAGTACAATGTGACATTTCAAGAAAAAAACGTAATGATCTGAGCAAGATAATTGGCGTATCCATCACCTGGGACAGCTATCATTTCTTTGTGTTAAAAACATTTGAAATCCTCTCTACTAGTTATTTGGAAATATACTAATTGTTGTCAGCTACAGTTACCCTACTGTGCCACAGATCATTAGAAATTATTCTTCCTACCCATCTACACCCGTGTAGTGGTAACCATCCTCTTTCTACTCCCCCCTCCCCTCTCCCCCAGCCTTTGTGACCACTCATCTATGACCCTACTTCTATGAGACCACATTATTGCTCATTCTTTTTTTTGAGACAGTGTCTCGATAAATAACGCAGATTGCCTCTGGTCTCAAATTTGCAATCCTCCTGCCTCTGCCTCCTGAGTCACTGGGATTACAGGCGTGAACCACCTCGCCTGGCTTTATTGCTCTTTCTTAATTGAGACTTCATTGTACAAAATCCTCCTTTGCATTCTAGGGCAGTGGTTTGGGAAGTCTTTTCCCACAGTTTAAGGAAAACCAGCAACTGGGATAATATAAACTCAAAGAATATTAGCAGCATCTTGGATGCTTTTGATTTTTCTCCTATTTTTTTCAGATGCTTTCTTATGATAAACTTTTTTAAAAAAATAATGCATTGACTTATTCTCATACACTTTGATTTAAAAAAAAATCAAATTACTAGATTGGCATGAGAGAGTCCTGCATGCAGAGGTCCTCTTCTTTTCCACTGATAAACTCATCACTGACCACTTCAGATGCGTTCAGAGCTGCAGTCAATGTTAGACTATCAGAACACATCCTTTGAGGATCCATCTGTTATTTGGCATCAAGCATGGCTTCTTTTGCTCTGCAGGCTTCCACAAATTGCCAGCGGCCTTCTTCCAGCTCTTGCATTCTGCCTTGAGCAATCGGGTAATTAATTCCTAAGACGATAATAAGTGGGTGATAGAATTGAAGATTTGGCCCCACAGCCAGGCCTGAGCAGTTCTGGAACCTGGACCTGGGGACGTTCTCAGCACCTTCTTCCTTGGCTGCTTTGATAACATTCGGGTAGCTTCTGGCATTGGGCTCTCCTCGGCCTCTGGCTGGGCCATTCTGGGCCTGACCTCTCTTGGCCTCCTTAAACCTGCTCAATAGCCCTGTCTCTGGGCATCTCAGACTGCAGGGTCAGCTGGGCCTCTCCCAGATATGCCGTAGTAACAGGATAGCAGAACCGTATGTGCACACACCATAGCATCACTCTGCAAACTTGCTTATGGCTCCCATAATTAAGTACTTACCTATTATGTGACTACTTAAAAAACCAACAAAAAGAAATCAATACCACAAGAATAAAGAGAGTGTGATGGCTGTGTCACCTGGGTGGGGCGCCCCTGTAGGGCCTGGGAAGTCCTTGCCACCAGAATTCCTGCTGGAAACCTGGGCTCAGAGCTGCTGACAGATTGCTGCTCAGGGATGGCTGCGATTGTGGCTGCCTTGCTTACCTCAGGGAAGTGTCTGGCCCTTGAGCAGTGAGAACTGCTCTTTGCCCTTCCTCACCCAAGACTTGGAGCTGTGAATGCCTCACAGGAGAGAGCAAGGCTGGGAATGCTTAGGATGAAGGCAGGGACAATCCCAGGTCACCAAAGAGGCTGAGGCTGCAGGTATCTGTTGCTGGCAGGCCCCCAGGAAACTGCCCAGCCATAGGGGAGCTGAGAGCATGCCCCAGCATTTCCTAATATACATTAGCTGCTTCTGCCATGCCTTGCAAACCTGCAGATAGCACCCGGTCACCTTACACTGAGCAAATCAGAATTGGGGGCAGACAGTGGGAGAAAGTATCTGCCCCACCCTTGCTACTCTTCTTTTCTCTTTCTCTCCCACCTACACTGCTGTTGCTTTGCAGGAATCGTGGATACTGTTGGTTTTGCACTTAAGGAAGCCTATGAGGGTCTCTTGGTATTTTGCCAAGAAGAGCCTGATAGGTACATTGCATGGTCCAATTCCATCCCAGCCACAACCCTGACATTTTAGAGTAAAGAAGTCTCTTGGTGAGTTGCCACTCCAGCTTGGATTTTGCTTGGTGTTGAGCCTGGGCACCTGGCCCTTTCTGAATTCCTTCGACATCAGGGTGTGGCAATCCACCAAGACATTTCAGGATAGTGGAGTGGTGAAAAACTCTGAGTCAGCCTTTTGGGGCACAGGTTCTGCTGGGTGACCAGGAGCAAGGTTCCTAACCTCTCTGGCACTCAGTTTCCTCAGCAGGGATAATAATAGAAAGCATGTTACGAGGTTGCTGAGGATGAAATGAACTCATAGAGTGAGTTCAGCACTGGGCATGTAAGTGCTCAAGGGTCATTCACATTGATCCGGGTTTAGTATTGGGGAGGATGGGAGGGGTGCAGTCCTGATCCACTTCTCTAAGTGAAGTCGTCTCTTAGTGGACCACTCCTCTCATCGCTGTCCACACAGCTCTCCTTTAAAACTTCCAAATGTGTTGTTTACTGTTAGGTGATTGAATCTGATAAATCAATGAACTTACTTCTTTGCTACCACAGTGATGACAGACGTGCCATGTGCCATTCATTTATTCAGTGAGCACTGCTGGAGGAAGCCTCCGTGCTACTGGGTCTTTATACCGTACAGAGGATGAGAGATTTCAGAGTCCTAAGTGAAGCAGGCCTGTGTTCCTTCCAGGGAGGTGTTTGCCAGACCCTTGCTAGCCCTGTGGGCGGGTGGGTGGTGGCTGCCTCTTGGCTGTATTAGACCCGTCAAAGGATTCCTGTGACTTGTGTGCACTGATGTCCCACTTGGGATGGGGAGTTTTGCTCCCCCTGGGAAGTCCTCTTTGAGTGCCCGGTGTGGATGAGGACCTTGCCTGCATCCTGCCCCACAGCCCTGCTGACTCACCTGTGGTTTTCATTCCCAGAACCTCTTCTGCTGTGTTTTGCTTTTGGAGGAGTCATGCATGTGCCTTACTTCTCCCAGGCTGAGCAGGGCCCTGGCTCGCCCTTGTACCACACCCAGGCCTTCCCAGGAAATGATCTGGTTGTACAGTGTGCAATTTTCTAGCTTGTGAGAAAAGAAATGGAGAGTGACGTGTTATTTTGCAGCATTCTGTACATTTTTAGTTCAGTTAAAAACAATGACACATCAAACCAACTTTCCTTATGAAACCTCGAGCTCAGCTTGGTTCACCTCCAGCCTCTGCCTCTACAGATCTGCTCACCCTGCTTCTGTGCTAGGCCTTACCTGTTCTACACGTCTCCCTGCCCGCCCCGGGGCACATGGCTCCCTCCCTTGCCGGCTTGGGGCTGTTCAGTGTGGGTTCTTTTTCCCATGTGGTACTGGGGGCTTGAACCCAGAGTCTTGTGCATACTGAACAAGTGCTGTACCACTGAGCTGCACCCTCAGGGCCTTTTTAATACTTTATTTTGAGACAAGGTCTCATTAAGTTGCACAGGCTGCCCTTGGCCTCGAACTTGCTATCTTCCTGCCTCTGCCTCCTGAGTCCCTGGGATTACAGGTGTGCACCTTGGGAGGTGTGGCAGAGCATCCTTCTGCAAGGGCACACCCACTTTCCTCATCTCCCAGCCATGTGGACAATAACACTTGTATCACGCACACACTGGGGGTGCTGGTGGGATGAGGCTGCTGGTGGCTGAACGGTAGCAGCCAGGGCCTGGCCTTCTCTATCCGTGTCTTGCCCTGCACAGCTTTGCCTGGAGGGATGGGGATCTGAGCATCTTGGGTGGTGAGCGCTTCTGGCCCTGTTGTTTCTGTTTTCCTATTGCTGTGTCCTTAGCTTTGGTCCTAGCAGACCTTTTGTTTTTCCTCTTTGTGCTCTTCATCTTAGTGGTAGGCGATCCGGAGTCTGAGGACCATCTCAGAAGCAATAAGAGGTTTAGGTTTAGAAGTTTGTTTTTGTCCAACAAGTTAGGATCATCGCTTGTTTCGTTTTTTGGTGTAGATAATGGAGAGGACAGTCTGTAGCTATACTACCCTGGCATCTGATCCCAGCTGATCTTGAAAGCTAGGCAGGGTTGGGCCTGGTTAGTCCTTGGATGGGAGACCATCTGGGAATACCAGGTACTGTAGGCTTGGGAGAAGGACCTGGCAGCTCATTCCTGAGACAATCAGCCATTGAAAACTCTATGAATAGCAAAGAAGCACTGATAATAGTGGTAGGCATGGCACAGTGTTTGGTAGTGTTTTTTCTGTTGTACATAGGGTTGCTATGAGTCGGACTGGACTCAATGGCACCTAACAACAATAATGGAGAAGAGAGGTGGGGGAAAGGAGATTCTACACAATACTTTGCCTGCAGCTGTACCACTGTGGCATCTTATCCCAATAGATCTTGGAAGCTAAGCAGGGCCTGGTTAGTACTTGGATAGGAGACCGCCTGGAAACAGCAGGTACTGTAGACTTGGGAGAAGGACCAGACAACCCACTCCCAAAAAACAATCAGCCATCAAAAACCCTGTGAATAGGAGAGAAGCACTGACAATAGCGTTTCATCTGTTGTACATAGGGTCACTATGAGTCAGACACCGACTGTATGACACCTAACAACAACAACATACCATACTTTAATTGTACTCAGGAGTTTTAAAAACTTTACACTAAACAGGTGTCTTGTGAGGGAGCTAAATAAAACATTCTCTTCCAAGGGTCCCTCTTAGCCCTGGGCTGTAGAGGGGACGTATTTATCCACACCCCCAGTGGGATGGCCATGAAATCTTAGCGAGCATGCATTCTGCCTCAGTTTCCAAGTCCATGATTTGGGTTAGCATCTCTGGTTTTGTCAGCTCCCCAACAGATCAAGCCATCACGCACATCACTGCTAGAGAGCCACATGTGACAGCTCCGTACAGTACAGGACCGGCACGTGTATTCAGCACTGGGACAGGTGCTGGGGTCAGTTAGAAACTTGACTGTCCTCGCGTTCAGTTCAGGATGCTATGGAGGGGAGGCCTCACTGAGTGAAAACAAGCATGGGGTGTCAGGAGGTTACCTGGGCGGGGTGGCATACCTGGGCGCATGTGAGTCTGGGGAGGATAGACAGCTCAAGAGCTGCCTCTGACTTCGAGCAAACATGTGATCTCTGACAAGTACCTTAAGCTTTGAGCTTTGCTTTCTTCCTTAAAACTAGGAGCAGTGAACTGTGTTCCAGGTGCTGGTAGCCAGCTCCCTGAGAGTTCTGTGGTTAAGTATGTCTGGAAACTGCTGCCCCGCACCCCCTCCCCGTGTCCGGTCAGTTACCACTCCTTTAGTGTATTAAAGGCTCTGTTTTCACCTGCAGAAAGCTGCTCCGTGCTCTGCACCATTTCTCTTGCTTTCTGACCACAAATCCCCTTTCTGTGGTGATGGGGGTGATGAGGGCAGGGATACCTTTTGGGAAATCCTGGTCTTGGGGTCCTTCTGGCTCTGAAACCCCGTGCTGTGACACTTGTCTGAAAAGCTTGTGTTGGCGACCTCAGCGTGAGGGGCTTCTGCTCAGTGCTGCTTTAGGAGGGACTACCTGGAGCTCAGCCTGGTCACTGGCTGCCAAGGCCTGGCATCCAGAGAAGCTCTAGTCTGAAGCCCAGACTTTGTCATAAAGCAATGGAAGTCATTATTGTTTCTCTTCTATCACCTCCCTTGTCATTGGGCCTCCTGGCCCCAGCAGCCCCAGGACCCCAGCTCTCCCCACTCCCCTCTGAGGCACCAATCATCAGCAC
The DNA here is from genome assembly GCA_007922755.1 of Pedetes capensis. Classification (NCBI taxonomy): domain Eukaryota; kingdom Metazoa; phylum Chordata; class Mammalia; order Rodentia; family Pedetidae; genus Pedetes; species Pedetes capensis. The sequence goes on along the minus strand of VMDO01002372.1, from coordinate 9,838 downwards.
AGCTGACTCCCAGCACTTTCCCCTCCTCTGTACCCCCACCCCACTTCTGCTTTTAGGGGTGCTGGGCTGGGCTGAGCTAGGGAGCAGCCACGGGGCGGGGAGGGGACTGTTCCTGCTGATCCTTCCCTCCCCATCCTGCTTCCCTAGCTTGAAGTAGGAACCATCCAACCCTAACCTGAAGTCACCCAGGTCATCATCCTGAGGCTTATTACGTTCTGTGATGAAAGAACTTTTTAAAAAATCAAAATAATAGCCGGGCGCGGTGGCACACATCTGTAATTCCAACGGCTCGGGAGGCAGAGGCAGGAGGATCGCAAGTTCAAGACCAGAGGCAGTCTGCATAATTTAGCGAGACCCTGCTCAAAAAATAAAAAAAAAATGGGCTGGGGGTTCAGCTCAGTGGTCCAGCACTTGCAGAGCATGCAAGCGCCAGGTCCTGGGTTCAACCCCCAGTACCGCAAAAAAAAAAAAAAAAAAAAAAAAAAAAAAAAAAAAAAAAAAAAAAAAATCAAAATAACTTGCATCTACATAGCTTTTTTTTTTTTTTCCCTCCTCTTCAAAGGCTTCATCCACAATCTTGCTTCATTGTTTCAAGGCCCCAAATCTGAAGAGGCCATGATCAGAGATTTCATAGACCTGCAACCCACAGGGCAGAAGAGGCAGAAAGAGTCTTGCACACTGTCTTGGCAGCAGCAGGAGCTTTGAGTGACCTCCTTTCAGGACTCCTTGTGCTGTGGTGGCCGAGCAGACTCCTTAGTCCAAAGCCTCCAGGTTGCCAGAATGCCACCCCGTTTCCCATGGCCACACTGGTGAAGCTTTGGGTGAAATCAAAGGTGGGTCACATGGAGCCGTGTCTACTACTTCCAGAGGCTCAAGAGTGAGGGGCACAGAACACCCTTCCTGGGCACCTCTCTATCAGAAGCAGGGCCTTCTTTGCACTGCTTGTTGGGATATTTGTGGTGTACAAGAGTCTGAAGCTAAATTCTTTGGTATTGGAGAACCAAGTTTTATTACCTAAATGTCTGAAGGGGGAGAGGAGGAACCCGGGCGGGGTTGCTCCAGGGAGATTGTGGACACTATGCGCTGTTGGATGCAGCTTCGAAGGCAGGTCTCCAGTGTTGTCTGGCTTTTCACCAAGGTGACACCCTCGCCTGTCCTTGCTGTATGTCTCCCATCAGGGACATGCTGACTGGTCCTGGCCCCCTTCCCTGCTGTAGCTATTGGATTCAGAAGCCTCAACCAATGTTCCAGGTGACCAGAGCTGTTGCAGGGAATGGAACCGGCCTTCTTCCTGCCCAATACTGAGCTGGAGGCCCATCTTAGCACCTTCTTGTGCTCTGCACTGACACCTGATACTTTTTTGTTGTTTTAAGTTTCTCAAAGTAAACAAAGCAATTATAACTTTCTCCTGCAGCCCTTACTGTGTTTAAAAACACTACAAACAGCTGGATGTTCTAATGCCAAAGGTTATTTTGAACTCCATGCGTTATTGCAATCCTTTGCTACTCACCCTTGGCCTCTGCTCCATTCTATTTTTGGCAACAGGGGATAAGAACCTGGTACTGTGGCACCAAGTTCAGCTCCGCAAGGCAAAGTAGGGCAGGAGCTCTAGATTCCTAACTACAATTGTTGTGAGGTGCCATTGAGTCGGGTCTGACTTATAGTGACCTTGTGTGCAACAGAATGAAACACTCCCCCACACTGTGCCATGCCAGATACTATTGTTGGTGCTTCTCTGCTATTCATAGGGTTTTCGATGGCTGATTGTTTTGGGAGTGGGTTGTGGGTCCTTGTCCCAAACCTACAGCACCCCATATTCCCAAGCCGCCTCCTATCCAAGGACTAACCAGGCCAACCCTGCTTAGCTTCTGAGATCTGACAGGATCGGATGCTAGGGTGGTATGGCTGCAGACCTTACCACAATATTTAACTGAAATTCCATACAGAAAAATTTCCTATTAATGCAAACTTGCACTACTAAGAAAAAAATTTTTCTTACAGTTTTTGGTGGAGTTTTCTTTTCATTCACTTTTTAAAATTATAAAACAACATTTAGAAAATAATAAAAGGATAAGGGAGAAAATAAAAATGAACCATACTCTCACCACCCAGAGATATCCGCTTTTGACATTTTGTTATATTTCTTTCTAGTTCTCAGTATATATATCCATATGTGTAATTTTATTGTTTTGGAATTCACTGCATATATAATTTTGCACCATAACTTTCCACTTAACATTGTATCATAATTATGTTTCCACAATCATTGAATTGTCTTGGAAATGCCATCTGAAATTGCTATAGTATATTCTATCTTATGGATATACCATAATTATTTAACCATTCTGTTATTGTGGAATCAATATACTATTGCCAGCTTTTTATAGCTATATATAAAGCCTCAATGAACATCTTTGTAAAATAAGCCCAGGTTTCTGACTTGCTCCTTCCAATGCTTTGCCAGAAAGGCTATTGCCAGGTACAAGAATATAACCCTTTTTAAGGCTCTTACCTTGCATTGCCAAATTGCTTTTCATAATAATTCTCCCAAAGATAGCAGCAACCTCAGCTGGGGGCTATGGAAGCGATGAGAAGAGGTCCATTTTGGCATTTTTTCACATTTTTCTATGATTCTTGAGGTGAAGAGAGAAGTCAGGATTTGACTTGTTACTTATAGAGCTCTAGGCCAAAAAGGAGGAAGGTAATGAATGAATGCTGATGATTTACCTACTGTTGGACCAAGTAGAAAGAATGATAATGCTATGCCTAGAAAGGAGCTCTTTCTAGATCATTCCACACACTTTCTTGGCTTCCTAATGTTTTAATGTGAGTCTATTATTTTCACCTTTAGGACATCCAGTTTCTAAAAACTTCATGTGTTGGGTAAAAGTTGTATAAATCACCTAAGCTGTGGTCAGCAGTAGAGTCCAGGGTGTGCGCAGACCCCTGGAGACGAGCTATTGTTGTTTCTGGCTTTTCTCTGTACTGCATCAACAGCCAGCAGGTCCCAGGCATGCGGAGGCCAAGGCTGGATGCTCCTCCGAGGAATGTCAAATTGTCACTTTACACATAATTCTAAGGACACACAGTCTGAGGAGGGCTGTCTTTCAGGTGTCCAGGCAAGAAGTGTTGGCTTTCTGAGGTGATTTTTCTCTTTTCTGCAGTTCAGAACCATTTATTTCCCGCTAACTGCTGAGTTCAGAGTCTCATGGGTGATCTGGAGTGCTGGAGAAGTGGAATATTATGATTCTCAAATTTAGGTTTATGTATTTAAAACAAATATAAAAAAGATTTATAGAAATGTCTTAGCTGAAAACATGATGATTGTAGCCAGCATAGAGTCAGCCAAAGTTATGCCTAAATGGAGAGATCAGGCGGGCTACCACAAGAACACCTTCCAGGGGACAGAATCCCCTTTGAACTCCCACAACCACCTTCTCTGAAGGACCTTCTCCTGAGATGCCTGAGGGCCCAGGACCACCCTGGGACAAAGGGCCAAACATCAGACCCTCCAGACTTCCTCTCCTCTGGGAAAGGGAGAAGCAGTCTGTTCTGCTGCATGCCAGCAGGTGGCACCATAGAGCAAGGGGCTGTCCGGTCGGAGGTCCATAGGATTGAACTGGGACTTCCTGTGGCCAAATATATATAATTCTTATTTACACAATGGGTGGATAGAACTGCCTACCTCTTAAGCGCTTATTGAAAGACCATATATTGGAAATGCAGCAAAAAGTTTAGCAGATGCTGGACACATATCACCTTCCTTGTGACTGGTCCCACAGTCCAATCAACCAAGGAGCAAGAAAACGTGGAGTCACTGATGGTGGTGACTCTGATAGAGGACTTTCCATATGTGGGGGAGACATGTGGGGGAGATACTGTTCCTAAGCAGAGAGCTTTTCAGATGCCCCAGACAGTCCACAGCCCCTGCAGTCCCTGCCCGTCCTCAGCCTGGTGTCCCTGGCATCCCTTCATAGTCCTGCCCTGTGTGTCTTCTCTGAATTCCTAGCAGCTGTGTTGGATTGAGGCCTGAACATCGTGCACATTGGTCAGTATTTAGGGAGCAGAGAGTTTCCTTGGGCAGCCTGAGGACTCTCAGGGAGCCCAGCAGGTGCAGGATATAGCAGTGCAGGCTATGCAAGGCTCTAGAAGCATTGTGAGCAGAAGAGGCCAACTATCCCTTCTGCAGCCCCTGCTGTGAGGGACACTGATGGGGTAAGCCCTAGTGGGCAGTGACTGGGGACAGGCAACCAATAGCACTCTGCTGCCTGTGCATAGTTTGGTGTGTGGAAGTAGCCTTTGGCTTGAGGCCCAGGCCCAGCTCTGCCAGATGCGACCTTTGAGACCTGAGTTATGTGATATGAAGAAAGGCAGCTTTTATTCTGGCCATGTTTTCCAAGATGATGATGAGGCGTGGCTGGCCCCTGTGTTTCTTGGACAGCAGGGCTTGGGACAATTAGCCACCATGCAGGGAAAAATTCCTGACTTGTGCCTAGCGCGTGGCTGACCCTCTGCCCATAGGAGGCTGCCAAGTCCAGGCCTGAGCGTTAGGACACTGGTTTCTAGAGCAACATACACGCTGTCCTTATCCTAGGGCTATTAAAAAATCATTCTTAGGGTGCAGCTCCTCACAGCTATTTCCAGCACACGGAGCAGCGACAGCACTTGATGTTTTCTGGAGGTTTTTCTTAAAAGAAATCTCTCACCCGCTCTCTGGGGTGTGGTACTTGGCTGCTGGGAACAGACATAGTTTATTTGGCAGAGAAAACTGTTTTGCAAGAGGCTTCCCACCGTTATGGTCTGAGGGAAGGTCCCTGCCAGCTTTTCTTAGTCACTTGGGATTAGGGGGTAAGATGTTTTTTTTGTTCTTCTTCTTCTCTCTCTCTCTCTCTCTCTTTTTTTTTTTTTTTCTGAAGGCAAGAGCCATCTGGGGGCAGGAGATACATGGGTAATTACCCTGAGTAAAGGAAACAAAGGGACTGCTGATTAGCAGTTTTCAGTGCCCCTGCAGGTGGCTGATGGCTTTTGGTGGAATGTCACAAAGTACTCAGGCTTGGGTTGAGTCACAAATCCTTAGGTCACTTGTGGTTTTCTTTCATGGTTTTGCTGTGACTATTACCTTGTTTTTACTTAACAAGAGCAACAGGTGTTTGGGTGTCTGTCTGTTTGAAGCAGTGCTGCTCTGCTCCTAGCAGCTTACTGCAGTCACGAGGCTGCCCCACTTTGGTACACAGTGAATGCACCATGGGAAATAAGGAGCGGCTGGCAAATCCTTGAGGAAACCCAAAGTGAATCTTATAAAGGGATTGGGCATCCCTGAGAACAAATACTCAGCCTGGGTTTTGAGACTTTCAACTAAGCCTGGAGTCCAGTGATCAATTCATTAACTCAAATGGCCCACTTAACTTGCTCAGCCCCCAGTGCCCTCATGAATCCCCTCCCTGGAGGCGAACTCCTGCCTTAGAAGCGAGTGTATGTCCTCAGACCTTGGCTTTGCTTTGACACCTGAGGCCTAGATGAACTAACATCTGTCACTTTGAGTTCTGTTGCTGTCAGGATGGAGATAAAAGCAGAGTGTTTGTCCAAACACTGCTTGGGGTTTTCTTTGCACTTGGCCAGGCAGCTGGACACTTGCCCTTTCTTACTAGCATAGATGCACACACTTCTCATTAGCTGCACCAAGACATGGACAAGGACGCCTCTCTCCCCAGCTGCAGGTGCCCCCTGCTTCTCTCTGGTCCGCAGGCCCTAATGGACGAGTTTCAGCCTTTCCTGAGAGGACCTCCCCACCTGAGAATCTTTGGCTCTATTCTGCAGAGGGCTAAAGGGAATGGAGCCTCCAGCAAGTGGTTGGGATCTGCCAGAAAAACATGGACCAGGAGTTTGTTTGTTTTTTCTTTCTAGTATGAGGGGTTGAATCCAGGGCCTGTGTATGTCAGGCAAGCGCTCTACCACTGAACCTCATGTCTAACTCCTGTTTTTACTTTTTATTTTGAGACAAGGTCTCTCTAACTTCTGCAGGCTGCCTCTGGCCTCAAATTTGTGATCCTCTTGCCTCAGCTCCCACTTGTCGCTGGGATTATAGACATCTGCTCTGCCCCCTGGCTTCAATATTTTTTTTAACTGAGAGTTAAGGTGGTTATTTTACCCCCTTCTCACTGTCCGCACATCTGTGAACTTTAGACAGGGAGCTCTCAGGATGGGGGCTTCAGTCTGCAGCATGGAGCACAGGTGGCTGGAATGCCCAGGAGCGATTGCTTAGGGCTTAGCCTCCCCTGCCCCAACCACCAAATGAGACCCCAAGGCTGCGGCCCCCTGCTGGAAATCATGAGGTGCTTGGACTCTCTCCCACATTGCTGGGAATGCCAATGAATTACCACTCTGTAGGCCACTGCAGCAGGCAGGGAAGTGTCCCCGTGGCTAGGTGGGTCAGGCACTCGGGGTTTATTAGAGGTGAATGTCACAGAGACGTTCCAAGGGAGCTGGCTGGCAGGGTGCCGCAGAGTTCATGAAGCCTGGAGGAGGCAGTAACTGCACGTAGACTTTACTCTCTGCCCTGCCGGATCTCAGCACCTTCAACCTGCCTGGCTTGTAGCTGGCAGTTCATTCATCTGTTGGATGGATTTGTTTTCTTCTGTTTAAGAAAAAGAGGCCACTAGGGAGGAAAATCTGTCAGCGCATCACCGGCTGCTTTACAGGCTATCTTTTTCTTTCTTCTTCCTATGCCTAATCGTTGGAGGCGCATGGGATGGGGAAGGCAAGAGGACGCAGAGTACTGGGGTTTGAGTGAATCCATCAGACTGGGGGATCACAGGTCCCCTAACCAGGGATACCAGGGAGCTCTGAGCCATGTGAGGGAAGCTACCTGTTGCAGATGTCCAAGCTCGTGGGTCAATGATATTCTGTACAGCATATCCTGCCAAGAGGGTGAGACTTCATCAGGATGAGGCCCTGCCTGGGTGGGAAGCTGCTCTTGGCAAACGAGATTCCTCCAGTCTCTGTATTCCCACATTCAGGAGCGACTGTGCACTTCAGGGGCCTGTGGCCCCTGTGTGGTGGCCCCGGCTGTCAGGCAGTGATGTCATGGGGTGGTCCTTGTGTCGGCAGGGGTCATGGAAATCCTGAGTCTCCAGGTCAGAGACTCAGTATTGGAGGAGGACACAGGTCTGAAAATCCACACAAAGTCTTATAATCTCCTCCTCGGAGCTCCCTTGAATTGCCTCAGTTTGAGGAGTGCCACTGTGCATAGAGATCTATGCTAGGCTCTAAGGTGGGATCCGAGCTAGTAACAGGCAAGGGGAGGCGTCCAAGCAGGAGCTGGACCCTCAGAAACTGCCCATGGAAGTTCTTTTATTTATTTATTTATTTATTTATTTAATTTATTGCGGTATTGGGGCTTGAACCCAGGGCCTCGCGCTTGCATGCTTTGCAAGTGCTGGACCACTGAGCTGCACGCCCCGCCCATGTTTTTACTTTTTTGAGACAGGGTCTTGCTAAATTACGCAGACTACCTCTGGTCTCGAACTTGCGATCCTCCTGCCTCCACCTCTCCAGCCACTGGTGTGTTACAGGTGTGCGCCACCACGCCAGCTGGAAGTGCTTTTATTTTAAAGAATCCACTCCCCAGGGTTTGCTTTTCAACTGGGCAGTAGCTTCAGAAATACAAACACCCAGGGTGCCGCCTCTCATCCACAGAGTTGCCTTTTGCCTATTACACTTGGACACTAAGCTTGGAGGGTTGGTGTCCAGAAAGGGACCAGGAGAGGGGAGACTCCATAAAGCAGCCTTGTGCCACCTCCTCTACTGGCTACCTGTCACCATGGAAACCAGGGTGTGTCTGAGGTGAGATTTTTATGGGTGCTCCGTTGTCCTCTCTCCTGGTGATGGACGATGTGTCCCCTCTCAAGTTGAATGACTATGACCTTTCCTTCCTCCATAGTCAGCAGTAAGCTCTTCAGCAGAACAAGTTCTCACTTGGTGCAAAGTAGTGTGGGCCAGGGCGAGATGAGCCGCGCTGAGCGCCTTGTCCTTCTGGGAGCTCTCGCATCCTCTCTGAGTGGGTCAGGATGCCTCCTGTTGGGAACACAAGGCAAGTGTCGGTCATCATTCAAGCTTCCCTTGCCCAGAATCTGTTGGCTCGCTCTCAGAGAGGGTGGATTGGGAACCCCCTTTACCCAAGTGCCAGCTGCATCCACCACTCACCACCCTCTCATCTGGGGTCTTGTGGATTTTCAAGTTCACATTGTGGGGAGAGACTTTCTTGCCCCTCCACAGAGAGGGAGCAGTGAAAATGAATTCTTTGTTTTTCTCCATTCAATTTACTGACCTTCCTCAGGTGAGAGCTCTGTCTTGTCTGATTGGGAAAACCAGTGAGAGCCACTCACAAATGGCACCACACTGACGAGGGACTGTGGCCACCACGCTGTGCTCAGCAACACTATCTCCTTCTGGCTCGAGTGTACCCCACCTGAGTCTCACCCCTGGGAAGAAGGGCCAAGGCCCATCTTTCTCTCTCTTTCTTAAAGAAAGAAAGAAAGAAAATAGCCTGGTGTAGTGGTGCATGCCTGTAATCACAGTGACTCAGGAGTCTGAGGCAGGAGGATCATGAGTTCAAGCCCCGAGACAGCCTGCACAACTTAGTGGGACTCTGTCTTAAACAAACAAACAAACAAGAAGCAAAACAAAACTATACTTGTATATGTGTATATACCCATAACTTTTAATAATAATTATACATATTTATGGGGTATAGTATGTCACTTCAATGTTTGTGTATAATGTACAATGATCATGGTAATTGCCATATCCATCACCTCATTTATCAGTTTTTTTTTTTTTTGGTGTTAGGAATATTAAAAATCCTTTCTACTTGCTATTTTGAAATGGCATGAGTCCTTGTCGACTGTGGTTACCCTCCTGTGCTGTGGAACATTAGAAGTTTTGCCTCCTAAACAATGCACCTTTGTACTCCTTAACTGCCCTCCCCAGCCTCTGAGAAGCAGTGTGCTCTGATAGCCCATGCTCACCTGCATCCTATGTGGCATGAGTAGTCTTCCAAGCCGGACTCTCAGAGTCAGCCCTTGCTTCTGGCAGTTCCAAAATTTAGGTCTGGGTAGAATGTTAGGAGCATCCAGTGTGGCCTCTGAGACCAACCAAATTCTCTAACCTGGCTTTTCCATGGTGCTGTAAACTATGCAAGCTTGGGGCATTTTGTCCTTATTTTCATCAAGGTAAAGATGTCACACTGAAGATGAAGGTGTGCCTGACGCATGCCATGGTATTTTCAGTCACATCATACAGTTGTGAAAGCTGGAGATTGAATAGGGGAGACAGGAGAAAAATTGATGCTTTTGAATTATGGTGCTGGTGATGAATATTGAATATACCATGGACTGCAAAAAGAACCAACAGATCTGTCCTAGAACAAGTGCAACCAGGGTGCTGCTTATAAGCAAGGCTGGCTAGACTGTGTCTTTTTATTTATTTATTTATTTATTAGAAATTTTTAATGTACTTCATAATGTGATTCATTTTGACATGCTTTTCATTGTGACAATTTTCACATATGCAATTTGATAAACATTATTCATATAGGTTACCCCTTACCCTCCCCTATACTTCCCCCCCTCCCCACTTCCAATCTAAGTTTCCCATCCAAGTCTTCTCTATCTTTTACTATGTAGTATTTTTCTATATGTCCTTGGGTTCCAGTTCTGTTTAAGATAGAAGCTTTTCCTGTAGTGGTCTTTGTTTTTATCTTGTTAGAACAATTACATGCGATTTCTAGTCCATTTATATTGGCATCATTCTTATCTTCCCTCCCCCCCTTTTATTATGA